>JAYKAV010003456.1:6753-54795 GCA_035582835.1 Phoebastria nigripes
GCCACTGAAGGGATTGAGGAAAACACTACCTGTGCTCCTGATCCTTCAACCGATTGCCCCAGTGCCCTGAAGTCCCTTTTGATCGCTTCTGGGCTTCTCTCTGCAACCTCGTCGCTGCCGGCCTGTATAACCAATAGCGGGTAGTAATCAGAGGGCCGTACCAGACCGGGGAGTTTCCTAGTAATGTTTTTTTTRCTGATACCTTTGCTGGTGATTCTTTAAGCAGCCTCAAAACCACTCATTCGTGACAAATTTGTGTAGTCAGCAGGATCCTAAATCAGTATTTTGTGACAAAGGGCTTACATTCTGTTGATTTGTTCTATGATTTGAGATACTTGTTCTAAAGGGAAAGAGCCTCAAAAACATCTGACCATGAGACACCCATATTTAKGTATAACCCAAACAGCAGGTTTTACAATATATAACCATAATGTTCAGTGCTTTATTTTAAGGTTATGTTTTTGTAAAAACATAGGCTTTGTGCTTTTTTAGATGTGTGTTTTGTCTTAAGTATTTGATGGGAGATTTAAATTGAAAGTTATGAAGTTGCTAAACATGAAAGAAAATAAGACTAGAATATTTATGGTCACTGAAGTGAAGAAAAATCTCTTTTAAGTCCAAGACATTTCTTCCAGTTTCCTCCAATCAAGAAAGAGGAGTATAGGATCCAATAATAACCTAAATGGTCCACTGAGAGTTTTACCAGTCAGGAGGTCCTAAGTACAATGTTTTGGTAAGTGTAATGAATTTAATATTGCATAGAAAACTGGACTTACAATAAATCCGATAATTAGTCACCTGCACCTACACAATAAATCTTATTTGTAGAGCTTGCTTTGAATGTGCAGATCAGCATACGCTGGTTGTTGGTTTTCAGAATCATGGAGTCTAAGCCATAAGGGTCCATGCTTTAAGTTGAAAATGAGTGGGTTTCTTTCACCTTCAGTTCTGCAGGAAAAAAGAAATCCCAAATATCTATAATTTATCTTTGTCATAAACAGTTAAATATTATTGTATTCAAAAGACCTTTAATGCAAGTAAACTATTAATGGGCAAAAAGATTGATAGGTTCTAGTTATGAGAAGTTATTATGTTGTGTTTTACATAAACTTCACTTATTTCTTGCATGCTTATGATATTGAGTCTCACTTGCGATTTAGATTGGCAAATATTGTATAACTTYGTACATATCTTCACGTAATAACTTCTGGTTACCTTTAAAGCTGGATTAAATAAAGCCCAGAAGAGAATAATTATTAGGAAAAGCAATATATGAAGTAAGACTGTAGAGTCCTAATGTAGGTGTTTATATATTCTCGTTTACTTATGAGCTCATTGTGCAAGATCTTTTTTTAGTCAATGGACTCAATTCACCTGTCTAAATATTGATGGTTATTTTTGATGCTTTAGGGTTTCTGCAGCATCAACACAAGACTGGCAGACATTAYAAAGGACCTGTGGCAGAGTTGTGTTCTTCTGGAGTGGCAGATGGAGGTTAGGAGAATGCTTAGGCTCATAAAACGGCACCAGACATCTTTGTCCAGGCAATTTATTTTTCCAGTAGTCAAGAGAGTCAAGAGACCTCAGACAATTAGTCAGCTGAACAAATGTTGTCTATACCCACAGTGTTTCTGAGAGGATGTATACCTTCTGGTACTTCATCAGTGGTTGAAGGAAAATGAGATCTTGTCAGCTGTACGAGTCATAAATTCTAATTATTCAATCTGACTTTCTGAAAAGACAGGAGTTTCCTGCTGCATGTGTAGTAGCTCCTTATATAGAAGCACATCACTGAGAAAAATCATCAACTTCATTTTAAAAGTTACGTGATAGAAAATAATTTTAAATCACTGCAGATTTCCTTGATGGTTAGTTAATCTCACTCTTAGAAAGTCTGTTTGGTTTTCCAGTCGTTATAGCTTCCATTACCATTCCTTGCTTTTCTGCTATACTGCACCGCGATCTGATTTCAAATTCTTGTTCCTCATGTAGATACTTATAGTCTGTGATTTATTCAGCCATTTAATCTTGCTCAGAATAAACTAGATTTATGCAGACCTTGAATTGCTCACAATAAGGCACACTTTCTGATCCTGTAATGATTTTCTTGTCTCTTGTCAGCTTTTTTTGGTATCTCAGTATTCTTGAAAGGGTTCTCCTTAAATACCCAAAAGGGTACTTTTGAAGTGTTTAAATCAGAACTGGACAGACCATTCAAAAGTAGTCACTCCAACACTGGTCATTGAAGTAATACAACCTTTTTATTTAATATCTCTGTGATATTGTACTATATCCTAGCTGGTTCTAGATGGTCCCTGTAACAATACCTGGGTTGGTGACTTTTTTTCTTCTTTTTTTCTCTAGCTATTTCAATTCTGCTTTTGGTTTCTGTGGAAATTCCACAGATGTAATCAAAACCTGTTCTTACAGAAAAATTAACGTACCATTCACAACTAGTAACAGAAGATGTAAATTAGGAGCTCTGACAGCTTCTTGCTTAAAGGAATGGTTTGCATTCAGATCTGTGAATGAGATTTAGTTTGAGAAAATGTGCTCCTTTCTTCCATAGATTTATGCAATATAATAGCAATTAAAGATGTGGCTTAAATCTSTTGAACAAATGTCATCACACACCCAGCTAAAATAAGCTTGAACAATGACATAGAATAATTTCCTTATTAAAGTGGACAAACACTTTGTATGTTTTCCACAATATATTGATCACTTTTCAGTGGGATGCTATATCATTTCATRCTGATCAGCTCTTACTTGTCATGAGGAAATCATCTTCATAGATAGTTACCATAGTAAAATAACAGAATTTAACATGGAAGGTCAATTTTGAACTCCAATCTGACATCTTAGGAGAACACAGCAAGGAATATTRAAGCCAAGAGGATGCCTCAGTAAATAAATTATTCAGAGGCAGAGCAAATTCACTGCTAATAGAAAGACTATTTCTAATAGTGAATTTTTACGCCCACTGCAGAAGCCACCAGCTGGAATTTTCCTTACTACATACTTAGGTGCGTGCTCAATTTTTTAAAATTTATTTCCCTCTCCCCACCCCTCAAGGGTCCTAATGTTACCCTCTCTGACTTTCACATTGTGAAAGCTGAGTCAAATATGAAAAACACTTATTCCRGTAGTTAACCAGGGAGAGCCTTGCAGATGGATTCTTGTCTTTGATACTTTCTATTGTGTCTGGATCCCACAATGAGAGATATTACATGGATAAAATCTAAGCAATACAGTGTCTCTGACACTTTCAGACATCTGAGTGCTAACACTTTTTCTAAGTACAAGTATTCAGATGAGGGTATCCTTTACTGAAAAAAGAAAAGCAAAAAAAAACACCTAAAAAGTTAGGGTTGGGTTTTGTTTTATTTTGTTTTGTTTTGTTTTCCACATATATGTCCTGACCAAGGATACACAGCTATCTGTGTATCACATCCCTAATCATAACGTCTATGTGTAACAGAGACTGCAAAAAAGACTCAGTAGGCAGTGCACAGAGCTTCACAAAGCAGGGCTTAAAAAAAATTGAGCCAWATCTATAAATAGTACAATAAAAGCTGAAGGTTTGATCATATATGCCTGAAAAACAGATTAATTAAGAGGAGAGTATTTACTTCGATTACCAATGCCATTTATTTTGCATGACAAAGAAATGCTAGGGTTTGTAAATGTCTTTTGCTTATATTTAGGCATATTTGTGTGGTGTTCCCTCATTGCTGACATTACAGTTTCGTTCAATATGGAACCTATTTTCTTATTTCACTAAACTTCTTTGCACTGACATTAAAAAGATCATCATCTCACTGAAGATACATTGCACTAAAATGTAGGGAATGTTTGATAACAATCTCTTTAAAATTGTTTCCCAAGTAGCAGATTYGCTCCATAGTACAATTTTGTGCAAGTGGCTTTGAAAACAACATTGAAATGAGTCAGACCAACAAATACCAACATTGTTTATTAGCAAAAATAATTACACAGTGTTTTTAGCAACATTGGGGCGATTCTGAAAATATGATTATGGATATGTCCTAGACGTTGTGTCTGAAGGATTCTTCTCCTTGAAGTACAACTCTTTCTTACCCTGCTCTTGAATTAATACTTTCAAAGACTCCTACATTAATTCTGTATTTCAAACACAGTCCTGGCCCACACTATATCCATAGATCATGAACAGAAATCTGTCACTAAGCATAGGCTTTCAGCAAGCTTTGGGCTTGAATTTTTATAGTGCTTAAAAAAAGATTACTGCAAGGCATTTTGTATTATTCTGGGAATGAATCAATGGAGAAAATGGATACTCCTATACCACAGAAGAAAGTGTAAATAAGTTAGAAGGCTACATTGCTAATTGCACTATGTGATATTGCTCACTGATGTGTCTTCTACATGTACACACACACACAAAACTTTCAAACTAAATATGGCAAAAAGTTTGAGGATCATTTTACACAACATGTCTAAATAGAAGTCTCTAAAGAAAAGGACATCAAGACAGAATTTGCTTAAAAAACAGCTTTAAATATTACAGGATTTTACAATAGAATGGGTCATAATGAAGAAAGTGAATAATACATAGCCTTAATTTGAAATTACATTTTGGAATTTTGTTATAATAGAACATTACATTCTATAGATCCTATTTCATTATGTAGCAATAAATTATTGTTCTGTTCTATGAATTAAACTGTCTCTCTTATTATATGATTGTGAACGTTAGCTAATAACTTTCTAAATTTTGAAAATCCTGCTAATACATAAAAGGATAAACAGCCTAGTAATAGTGTTCTGCAAAGCTCGCGCTTCGTTTTAAGCTACGATGTGACTTATCCAAGTAAAAACAAGGTCAATGAACATTTAGAGCTGGATCCAGTATAGAAGACCGGAACATGTAGCTGAAGTACAATGTTTCGTTTTAGGTAGAAGGCTTTCATGGCACAATATGAAACTGAGGCATTTAAACTCTGCATCATATACAGAGGGCTGGGCATCTCGGGGGATAGTCCAAAAAGACTGGTATGTTGATAAGAGCTTCTTCCATCTTCTTCCCTGAGCCTTACTCACATTCTTGGAAAATCTCTTATCCTTAGCTAGAAGGAGTTCAAATCTGTATTTCTGCCATCCAGGAGTTCAGATCTGTATTTCTAGCATCCAGGACAGTTTCTTACCACCATGCTATAGACAAAGTAGAATTAGACAGGGTTAGATTAGCAACCTATAGACAAGTTTAGATCATGGCTGTTGAAGTCATGATACTGTACAGAAAGAAGAAAATGAAAAAATTATGTGACTAAAAGAACAAAATGTAATACAGCACAGATCTGTAGCTTATTGTTTAGGACATTCAGAGAAAGAATTTCAGATTMTTTTTTCTTTAATTCCAAAATAAGAGTAGAGGTACTGAATTATCTTTGCAAATATAATTTATAGTAAATTTAGGCAAATAAACAGAAAATTCCCCAATAGTAGTACAAATGAGGTATACCTCATTTTGTCTCATACTCTGGTTATAAACAGATTGTTGGGCAGAGTCTTTTTCCTGCAGGCTTCAAGCCCAGAGATACACATCAGAAATAAAAGCAGAATTATTAATGTATAGATTTCCACAATTGATCCTTTCTGTCTTGCAAAGTTGGTTTAAATTTGTTTAATTTCCACTGAAAYTTCTGTGAGGTCATATTAAATGGCAAGCAAAATCACTTGAAGCAATATTATTTTGCTTCTAGAAGGAAGTTAATCAGGCCTTTTTACAGGCCTTTTGATTTCAGCAGCTTTCACTACAAATGTAAAATACTATTCATGTATTCATTTGCTTGCTTTTTGCTAGTACAACGCACATCAACTCCTGACTGTATTGATGAAAATAGAAAGGAAACATGGAACCTAGAAAAACAAGCATATTTTGTATGGTCACTATGTTTTTATAAAACTACCAAGGGGAAAAAATATAGTCAACCCCTTAAGACTGAGAAAAAACAGTACTCTAACTGGTTTTAAATTTTTAAAAGATAGTTAAACAATTTTCCTTAAAAACAAGTAAGCAGTGAAAACGTTTTAAGAATCAAGCTGATCATTATCTTGTCTAGGGACAATAGGCAAGACTTCAGTTTCCAACATTGTTTTAAGTCAAAAAAAAGTAAAATTATGAGCATAAAATGGCTAAGGAAAATCAGTGTTAATAACATAATAAAAGTGATACGGATTTTGTCAACAAATTCACATTCTTAAGAGAGAATAAGGTAATTATCTAATTGATTGATGTTAAAAGACTGTGGGTGGCAGACCACATCCAGTATATTTGTTTGTCTCCAATTATTTACTACTATTTTACTCAGTATTAATTATCAGACACACCATTAATGTATCTGATTTTTTAAATTCCCTTGAAATTTGAACAAATAAATTCCTGCAGATTGTTCTTTTGTATGAAGTCACAAAAACCTAGTTGTATGAGGAGTTCCTCCTTTCCAGTCCAGGGAAGACACCCTGAGAACCTTTGAGAGCGCTAAAAGAAAACACTATCTCTTTTTAGGTGGTCTTAGTACATAAAAGCCACAGAAAATGCCATTAGCTCTAACARTGCAGTCATCTTGTGCAGCCAAAGTTTCATACTTACTAACAGAGCCTTACTTGTGCTTTCTCACTAGTTAACATTTGTCTTCATGCAGATGCATCAGTCAAGATTTACAGTCCTGTTGTTGACAATAAGAAAGAGAAATTTAGGTATGGGTGCTGGAGTGAGAACTCAGTCAACARAAAGCTGCAAATAAGAACAAATTAATAACTAAAGAAATAGCAACTGATAAAGGCAAGAAAAGATAACATCATGGATAAAAGAGTTTGAAACTAAGAAAGAAAACTGTAATCTTAAAGGGCTTTTATCAGAGGTAAGAGAGGTTCAGGTGGGGTGAGGGTCAAAAAAAGAAGTGACAGCATGAGAGACTAATTCAAAAGAACATACTTCATATAATTGTGGTGCCAGGGCAACCTTACCACATTCAATGCACATTTTTTGGTTTTTTTTGACAAAATAGGAAACAGAGAYGACAGATGTACTGAGAATTTGTATTTCAGATAGCCAAAGTCTGGATAAAGAAACAGAGACCTTCACAGGGAAATAATTTCTTTCATATCACCCAAAAGATGAATGGCAGTACTGAGACTGAAATTTACATCTTCTAGATTGAATCCAGTCCATTACTTTGCACTTCTTCTCATGTCAGAAAAAAAAGAGTTTTAGAAAAAGAACTGAATTAAGGGAGATTGCTAGGGAAAGGTAAGAAGAAAGTAATGTGTTAATACCAATGCACACCAAACTGGATTAAGAGGCAGATGAGAAAGAAATAGTACCATAATTAAAACAAGCAAGTAAGGAAAAAAAACAGAAACACGTGGAAGGTTCCCAGTATGAAAGAAAGAAGCTGAGATAACTCTAATGCTATATTACAGATGTTTGAGTAGTACCACGTCATGCAAAAAAATCTATTTTTAAAATATTTGTAGGAAAAGAACTGGAAATTTTGAGGAATCGAAACTATGGATCTTAAGAGCCAATATTGTGCTTCTGAGAGTTAGAAATGCTGACTAAATTKCTCAAAAATATACTTGTATTGTGTCATATGATTTAGATGCCTTAAAGTTACATCTCTTCAAAAGGATTGCTATGAAAGTGTTTTCTATAAAAGTTCAATCTTAATTTTTGTTTTTAGTACACTTAAATTCACAAAAATACTTCACTGACATCTAGAATATCTTTTAAAATGATACACAGCATCCCATATAAGTTGACACTGAAGTGTATTAAAAAGTGATTAGTCTAGAGCACTTGGCTCATAAAGAAGAATGAAAACAGCTATTATAAAAGTTATAACTGCTGTAGGAGATCAAACTGTCATTTTGAACAGAATTATTTTTACTTTTCATAGAAATATATTCATTTTGTAAGGTTATGTGAGACGCTAAAACATTCAGAGTACAATTCTGATTAATATTTTTTCTTTCAGGTTCCAATATAGAAATGTGAGCTATTTAAATTCTTATAGACATACATGCATTGTTTTAGGCGTTCATTTTGATTTTTTTTTCCCTTTTACTTCTGTTTCTGCGACTACAGTGTATCACTAGGTGAGCACCATGACAATAAAGGGAGTAAAAGTAAATTAATATCAATTATTATTCAGAGAAACTTCCCATTTATTTTAAAGTTTAGAGTTTTTTTCCTGAAGGTTTTCTCTAATTCTGTGCTGAGTGAGAAGAGCAATATAGCATAGAAAAAAAAAAAAATATATTCAGAAGACCTTAGTTAATGGAAAAAAGTATTCTGCTTTCCAAAGACAAAAATTTTGGGGTTTTGTTTCAGTGTAGACATAGCTCTTCTTAATGTAAAACTCTTAAGGGTGGTGGTTTTTGGTTTTTTTTTTTCTTTCCAAACTTGTGTGTACCCTTTGTGACACATAAAATTTTATTATGAGCAAAAAGATAACACACCTTATGTGTGGACTCAAGACCTTATTGCTAGTCCAACTTCACCAAGGCAAACTGTCTCTGGTAAAGTGACTCCCATATACCAGTATCCAAAATGAACATAAAAGGCTGAGAAATTAATAAGGCAGTTCTAACATTAATAATCAGGGTATAGCATCCTAAAACTGCTACTCTCACCCAAAGTACTTCTTTACCTTTCTGATTGGCCATGGGTTCCTGAGGTTTTTGACTCTTCTGCCATAGGTGACCGGGAGGTGGTTGTCCTAGTAATGTGCTGGCTGCTGAGCTCCTGCTGCGAAAAGGTCAGTGTCATTGGGTTTGTCATTTTTCTTTTCTGCTGTTGCTCAGGTTTTTGCCTCTTTCTCATTGGTCAGCAATTCTATATGATGCTAATTATTTTCTTACTCTAGACTGTTTGCTGGACTTTTGCCCTAAATTGTATGGCTTGTGTGGCATGAATAAACATTTAGATCCCAAATTTCAGTAGAACAAATCCAAACAAGTTCCAAGAAGTCCAAGGATTAAGCATTGAGAATAGGGCTGATGCTTAATCAATAGCCCCTGTACCACCTGACTGACTTTAAAAATCTGTTTTGGAGCTAAAGCAAGCAGAAGTCAAGACAAGTTTTTGGGCTAAGATGGGGTCTAGTGACCAKTGGTCTTTTACAAGCAGTGACACCACCATATTTGATGGGCCACAGTGCTACAATACATTCAGAAATAACAGACATTTCAAACTTTTTGTACATTTATTTTACAATAATAAAAAAGAAGTTCTTGATCTGCTAGCACCCTAGAATCCAATACAGAACTGAGTATGGTTAATCAATTAGAAGGGCATTCAAGAAAATAAAACAAGAAAGGTTTGGCATAATACAGTGTTATGAAAAGAAACATCTTTGGATGAACACCGGGAGGACCACAGTGTGGTTATGTTTGAAGGTGGAGTTTTTCTATACCCTAATACGCTGTGCTGAGAAGCGACATGCAGTCACCTGCACACAGTTATATTCCTAGCACCTACCCTTCTTTTCAGAGTTCTTTTTATTATATCTCGTATCTAAAAACCCAAACCCTGTTTTCTGCCCAGTCCTCTAGTGTGCATCAAAATCAGCTTAAGCCCATGGTCCATGTTTCAAGATCCTCATTTTACTTTTCTCCAGTTATCTTCACCAGAAAATGTCATTGCTGCATACAGCTATTACTAGTTAATGGGGGTAAAGACTAACCATTCCAAGAAATTCTGAGACTTTAATAGTTAGTGAAATAATTTGTGATTAATATTTGTCCTGTTTGAATTATCCTTTTGAAGTTAGATATAATTTCCATACAAAAYTGAAGAAAGATTATTTTTCTGCTTAAATTATAGTGAGTAGATGAGTACATAATGGTACTGATCCTTCTTTTACACAACAGCCTAGTGACTGAAAAATTCATATATGATGTACTGTCGTGAATGAGTGGTTTAGAGGSCGCTCAAAGAATCACTGTCAAAGGTATTAGCAGAAAGTGATTTTAATAGATATTTATAAAAGCACAATTTAACAGAGTTCGATGGCAAGGTTCACTCTATCACTTACTACATGGATGAAGTACACAAAGGAAAATCATGTTCTAATTGGGCTAGAATGATTAGTACAGAGACCAAGGATGAAAAGGGTATGGGAGACCCTCCCGTTGAGTCACGAGGTTCAGAGAAGACCCGGCTGGATCCAATCTTAGTCTCAGACTTGGACAACGGTTTATGTCTAATACCAAAGGGGTAAGGAGACCTTCCTGTTGAGTCACGAGGTTCAGAGTAGACCCCCTTGCTTTCCAAACTCCTTCTCAGAGAGGAGTCTAAGTGCGGCTGGATCAACTCCTAGTCTCAGACTTGATCAACGGTTTATGCCTAGTACAAACAGGTAAGGGATTATAGGTGTTTAGCAGCAGTCGAAGGTTCATTCACAGTTTTAAGCTGGATCACTATTTTAGCAGCCCTTAATCATTAACTAATTTAACATTTACAAAGTAAGTTAGTAGAGTCTACTACAATCACAACTTAATTACAAATTATGCTTACTATTAGTTCACACACACACACAGACAGAAATATATATCTATATAAATGTACAAAAGGTACCTGTTAAAAATTCCCCTCGAGTTCTGCAAAGGAATATTCACGTAAAATATCTTGGCATTTTTCTCAACGGGCGAGCGTTGAGCTTCAAGGAGTGAAGGGGTTCAGCCCAGGTCCCATTGTCAGCTTTTGGCAACAGTCCTCCAAATATCACAGACTCGAAAGGTTGCAAGCTCTGAGATGCATCCCACTCAGAGGGAGATGCTGGGCACAGCCCGCTGCGGTCCAGGAGAGCTCAAAGGGTCTCACTTAGGACCACCATTTATAGGTTCACAAGATGATTGGCTTTAGTCATCTGTAAATTTCCATCCTGGCCACAGTCTGAGGTGGTAGTTACTAAAATTCTCAGGGTTTCAGTGTTGTTACGCTTGAGCTGCAACCCAGATAAGGGTATCAGGGGATGACACCTGGGCCAGGCAGTAGGAGTACATTCTCAGCCTCAGCTGTGCAGAGTTTCTGATACAGTCAAGGAGCACTCAACCGCCGGACTCAGTACGCCAAGGCCAAGGCTCCACAGGAATTTCTGAGACCAACAAGTGGCCCAGGAGAAGTTGGGGGAGGAATGCACCACCACATGTATGAGATATATACATATGATAAAATATATAAATATAATATAAATAAATATTATAATAGATATGTTTTTGTATACATATATACAGTATTTTAATAGTTATATAACAAAAATCTAAACTTTTTTGTCATGAGCAGTGAATGCAAAGTAGAGGCTGTGGTCATATATCAGAAAAACTAAAGTTGAGTTGTTATAGAAACATAGAATCATAGAATTGTAGAATCATAGAATAGTTTGGGTTGGAAGGAACCTTTAAAGGTCATCTAGTCCAACCCCCCTGCCATGGGCAGGGACATCTTCAACTAGGTCAGGTTGCCCAGAGCCCCGTCCAACCTCACTTTGAATGTTTCCAGGGATGGGGCATCTACCACCTCTCTGGGCAACCTGTTCCAGTGTTTCACCACCCTCAGCGTCAAAAATTTCTTCCTTATATCTCATCTCAATCTACCTTCTTTTAGTTTAAAACCATTCCCCTTGTCCTGTCACTACAGGCCCTGCTAAAAAGTTTGTCCCCATCTTTCTTATAAGCCCCCTTTAAGTACTGAAAGGCTGCAACAAGGTCTCCCCGAAGCCTTCTCTTCTCCAGGCTGAATAACCCCAACTCTCTCAGCCTTTCTTCAGAGGAGAGGYGTTCCATCCCCCTGATCATTTTTGTGGCCCTCCTCTGGACCCACTCCAACAGGTCCATGTCTTTCTTGTGCTGAGGGTTCCAGAGCTGGGCACAGTACTCCAGGTGGRGTCTCACCAGAGCAGAGGAGAGGGGCAGAATCCCCTCCTTCGACCTGCTGGCCACACTTCTTTGGATGCAGCCCAGGATACAGTTGGCCTTCTGGGCTGTGAGCGCACATTGCTGGCTCATGTTGTCTTATGTGAAAGCATATTCATTCAAAATGAAATGTTAAATGTGGATTCAGAATGCATCAGCAACTCACATAAGGCTCTTAAGTGTACAACTAACAAAACACGACTGAACTGGAAAGCATTAGAAATCAAATATTTTATTGTGTTAAAGGCGAGCAGAATGAAAAAAAAGTCTGCAAAATTTTTGAAAGGAAGAGTGAAGGTTGATGTGGAGAAAGGGATGGAGGTTATGTCATGTTTTGAGACTACACAGACATTATAGAACTACACAGGCCAAATTTTCAGTGCATGGCAGTTTGTATCCCTCAAAGATGTTTTACCATTTTATACAGACTTTCAGGGTCACTATCTGCAACCCTGCTTTTTGAACTTGCAGGTTTAATATGCCATATCTTTTACTCTGGTCTTTAAGTAACTCTAGTTTGAAAAAAGGTGATCAGAAGCTATGGAGTGGTCTTGGCAATGTAATCTGKTTTTTTACAGAGAATAGAATTGCAGACCCTTCAGAAGTATTCTTTCAAATGTCCACCATTCAAACTGAGGTTGMATACAGTTTCCTGAGCTGCCCAATTTTTTCCTCAGTCCACTCCTGAATCATTTTTCAGGGTTAAAACCTGATTCTAACCTAACCCTCATCACAGGTGAGATGCCTGTTTCAGTCATTTTCTTCTGAAAGAGTTTGGTGAAGACAGGCAAAAAATAATCTACTAATAACAAGTAATAATGAGTAATAACAAGTGTTAATCTACTAATGACATCACACTCACAAAAAACCTTCTACCTCTTGTTTTTCTTGGCTACTCTGCAGAATCAAAACTAATGGAATAAGACTTCTCGTTCTGATGTGTCATGATTTAATCCCAGTTGGCAACTAAGCACGACACAGCCGCTCACTCACCCTCCCCCCTCCCAGTGGGATGGGGGAGAGAATCGGAAGGGCAGAAGTAAGAAAACTTGTGGGTTGAGATAAGAACAGTTTAATAATTGAAATAAAATAATAATAATAATAGTAATAATAATAACAACAACAATAATAATAACAACAACAATAACAACAATAATAATAATAAATTATAATGAAGAGGGAAACAATGAGAGAGAGGAACAAAACCAAGGACAAACAAGTGATGTAACTGCTTACCACCTGCCGACTGATGCCCAGCCAGTSCCCAAGCAGTGGTCACTACCCCCTGGCCAACTCCCCCAGCTTATATACTGAGCATGACCTCATATGGTATGGAATATCCCTTTGGCCAGTTTGGGTTAGCTGTCCTGACTATGCTCCCTCCCAGCTTCTTGTGCACCTGGCAGAGCATGGGAAGCTGAAAAGTCCTTGACTAGTGTAAGCACTTCTTAGCAACAACTAAAACATCAGTGTGTTATCAACATTCTTCTCATACTAAATCCAAAACACAGCACTGTACCAGCTACTAGGAAGAAAATTAACTTTATCCCAGCCAAAACCAGGACAGATGCCATCTACATTGCTAATAATTTTCATTTTCAATTGAACATTGAAATGGCTTTGCCTTCAAATGATAGTTTTAGGTCAGTACCATGATATTGAGGACAATAAGATTTTTCAGGCACAAGTTAGGACACAGTCTAATGTCAGGGTAGAGCACAGATAATGGGAAATTTTGGTCCTTCCTAAGGAAAAACAATAAACAATGAGAAACAATGTGGTTTCTCAAGTTTTACTATTTTTTTCATAATATAAAATTGCCTTTCAGATTCCAATCATGTTTTCATGAAGATTTATGAATCTCTCACTGGATATGAGAGGAAACTACTGAAAGAYGAAAACATTAAGTTTGCAAGAACTGTTTTTTTGCAACAAAGTAGTATAGTTTTGGTATTTTTTAAAATAGCATTTAGAATAGGCAATGTTAATGGAAATTTGCTGTAATGGCTGGCAAATGTTAATTATTTTGTTCAACTTATTTCAGAATATGATATTTTTCCCTAGGTTATTGACCTAGACAACTGTTCTAGCTGTCGTGATTTATAGATTTATTACAATTACAGTAAAAGAAGCATCTGCATTTAGAAAGAACAAAGCTGTAATATAACAATTATTTTTGTTCAAAATACGCGGAAATTATTATAGTAGTTCAGATGGCTTTATGGGACTTTTTAGTATGCTCTGAATTTAATGAAAACATGACTATTAACTAGAAGAAATAAACATGTATATGAGTTTGGGCACAGGTCCTTGTCAGTAAGCAATTTTTCAATTACAATTAATAGATGAAGCAGAAAAAATACCTAATGACAATGAAGATGATGATACTAATAATAATAAATACAAACACTTCATAATAAACAAAGTCATCTCTTAGCTTTTTTCCTAGAGAACTGTTGTTCAAATAAATGTAGAGGGAGTATCTAACATGCACATTTTCAGGAAGAAAAATTGAAGACTTTCCTTCTGCATGTATAGAAGATGAGTTAGAGCCGTGATACCTTATCTATATTTGAATATTAAAACAAATTAAAACAGAGGAGTCTAAGTATATACATACATACATACATATATATGACAAGAGAATTTTAAGATAAAATAGTGTTTTTCAATAATTTTAAGAGTATTCTGTTTAGTTGGGAAGGCGTGCCTTATTCTTGATTAGTATCTGTGAAAAGAAGCCTAGTTCATTTGCCCATATGTAGCATGATTTAAGGAGCCTCAGGGTGTCTACACATAGATTTGGTAGATATTATACAGGACCCATAGAAGACCGCCACCACTCTGAAGCTGCAGAAAGCCAGACCTGACACCTTAGGGAGTCCCAATATATGTTACATGCCTATGTGTGAGAAACTTACACAAGCTCAAGGGTTGGAATTTACCTTTTGATTGAAGAAACATAAATGTAGAGCTTGTTTGAATGTTGGTGGCTGTACATGAACTATGTGTGATGTCCTTTATAGTCAAGGGAGATCTGGGGATCCGTTCAGTTGCTTGTCTGGCTTCTATAAAAATGTGGATCTCCCAGAGGTCCCACAGTATGTCTGCCAGTCCTGTGTGCGTGTTTCAGGTGCCACATGGTATCTCAGATACCATTAGATGTATATATTTAGGCAAACAAAATGAGCTCTTGGTCAACACTGCCAGTGGAATTTGGACAATTATTCAGCTCCCTGAGAGTAGGAAACAGTCACTTCAACATAGGGTCTAATGCTCTTTTAATTATACCACCAAGSTACAGCTAGCCCTTTCAGACATTTACCAGAGCTGCTATGCATGACGTAGGACATGGCAGACACCTGCTTCCTTCTGGAGACACAGCTGGAGTGTAAACCAGATACTTTAAATATTAAAGACTTGTGTTTAGTATGACTGATCTGACCTCAAAATGTGAAATATATTTAATCAAGAACAATGTCATGTGTTGATCATTTATTGACATTAATAGTGGGTTTCAGACGCCTAAATGCAGATGTCTCATAGCATTTTAGAAATATTAGGATATCCTGCCTGAACACTATCTGCCTCTTCAGATGAGCACAGATCTACCAATCCTATGTGAATATCACAAATGTGTCAATGTATTTGAAATGAGCATTTGTTGCCTGCTGATTCACAAATGATTAACACTTGAATAGAAATTTAGAGAGAAAGGTTGTGACAATGACAGAGGATATAGTGAAAATTTGCAACCCTCCGCCCTCACACATCTTCCATCTTATGAGAGACAGCAGAAGGTTGGACCTCAAGGCAGGGACGGGGAGAGCAAAGTCCCTCCCACTGTAAGAGAAGATCAGGTTCATGACCACCTGAGGAACCTGAACATAAGTAAGTCTATGGGACCTGACAAGATGCATCCCAGAGTCCTGAGGGAATTGGCTGATGTAGTTGCCAAGCCACTCTCCATGATATTTGAAAAGTCATGGCAGTCAGGTGAAGTCCCCGGTGACTGAAAAAAGGGAAACATTGCACCCATTTTTAAAAAGGGTAGAAAGGAGGACCCTGGGAACTACAGGCCGGTCAGTCTCACCTCTGTGCCTGGCAAGATCATGGAACAGATCGTCCTGGAAGCTATGCTAAGGCACATGGAGGACAGGGAGGTGATTCGAGACAGCCAGCATGGCTTCACCAAGGGCAAGTCCTGCCTGACCAACCTAGTGGCCTTCTAGGATGGAGTGACGACATCAGTGGACAGGGGAAGARCTACAGATGTCATCTACCTGGACCTCTGTAAGGCCTTTGACACGGTCCCCCACAACATCCTTCTCTCTAAACTGGAGAGGTATGGATTTGACGGGTGGACTGTCCGGTGGGTGAGGAATTGGTTGGATGGTCACATCCAGAGGGTAGTGGTCAACAGCTCAATGTCAAGATGGAGATCTGTGACAAGTGGTGCCCTGCAGGCATCAGTGTTAGGACCAGTACTGTTTAATATCTTAATCAATGACATAGATGGTGGGATCAAGTGCATCTTCAGCAAGTTTGCAGAGGACACCAAGCTGAATGGTGCAGTTGCCACGCCTGAGGGAGGGGATGCCATCCAGAGGAACCTGGACAAGCTGGAGAAGTGGGCCCATGTGAACCTCATGAGGTTCAACAAGGCCAAGKGCAAGGTCTTGCACCTGGGTCGGGGCAACCCCCAGTATCAATACAGGCTRGTGGATGAAGGGATTGAGAGCAGCCCTGCCGAGAAGGACTTGGGGGTACTGGTGGATGACAAGCTGGACATGAGCCAGCAATGTGCGCTCGCAGTCCAGAAGGCCAACCATATCCTGGGCTGCATGCAAAGAAGTGTGGCCAGCAGGTTGAGGGAGGGGATTTTGCCCCTCTCCTCTGCTCTGGTGAGACCCCACCTGGAGTACTGCATCCAGCTCTGGAACCCTCAGCACAAAAAAGACATGGACCTGTTGGAGTGGGTCCAGAGGAGGGCCACGACCATGATCAGGGGGATGGAATGCCTCTCCTCTGAAGAAAGGCTGAGAGAGTTGGGGTTGTTCAGCCTGGAGAAGAGAAGGCTTCGGGGAGACCTTATTGCAGCCTATCAGTACTTAAAGGGGGCTTATAAGAAAGATGGGGACARACTTTTTAGCAAGGCCTGTAGTGACAGGACAATGGGATTGGTTTTAAACTAAAAGAAGGTAGATTGAGATGAGATATAAGGAAGAAATTTTTGATGCTGAAGGTGGTGAAACCCTGGAACAGGTTGCCCAGAGAGGTGGTAGATGCCCCATCCCTGGAAACATTCAAGGTCAGGTTGGATGGGGCTCTGGGCAACCTGATCTAGTTCAAGATGTCCCTGCCCATGGCAGGGGGGTTGGACTAGATGACCTTTAAAGGTCCCTTCCAATCCAAACCATTCTACGATTCTATGATTCTATAAGGATATACAAGAGTATTTCAAATTATATTAAACACCTACATTTAGACTACTGAATCCTGTTGTTTTTGTCTGGTTTGCCTCTTGTTTGATTTGCTTTATACTACATATATGGTGTCTTGGTTTAACCTTATTCATCAACTAAGCACCATGCAGCTGCTTGCTCACTCCCCCACCTCTGGTCGGATGGGGGAGAGAATCAGGAGAGTAAAAGTAAGAAAACTCATGGGTTGAGATGAGAGTTTCAAGTTTAATACTTGAAATAAAATAAAGTAAAATAGTAGCAGCAGCAGCAGCAGCAGTAGTAATAATAATAATAATAGAATATACAAAGCAAGTTATGCACGATGCAATTGCTCACCACCTGCCGACTGATGCCCAGCCAGTCCCTAAGCAGCGGTCACTGCCCCCTGGCCAACTCCCCCAGCTTATATACTGAGCATGACCTCATATGGTATGGAATATCCCTTTGGCCAGTTTGGGTTAGCTGTCCTGGCTGTGTCCCCTCCCAGCTTCTTGTGCACCTGGCAGAGCATGGGAAGCTGAGAAATCCTTGACTTAGTGTAAACGCTACTTAGCAACAACTAAACCATCAGTGTATTATCAACATTATTCTCATACTAAATCCAAAACACAGCACTATACCTGCTACTAGGAAGAAAATTAACTCTATCCCAGCCAAAGCCAGGACAATGATAAACAGGATGTCCTAAGGGGTGAGCTAGATCAACATCAGGCTCATAGAATCATTGAGACACAGTTTTGATGCAGCCTCATAGGAGAACTAATCAAAACATGCATGAGTGTAGAATTATCAAGTGTATTCTTGCCAAAAAATAGTTTACTGTATTTGGGTTTTCACTGTAACAGCTAATGTGTATGGGATGATAGATTTCATACTCAGGGAAAATGCAATACTTCTCTCCCTTAGAGAAGTAAAAATGTGGCATTGTGAATTATGCCTGACAATCTCCAGTTGGTGGAATGTCACTGTCTTGTACAATGCTYCATGAACAGAAATTTGCAGTATTCCTTCCTCTCTCTTTTACAATAAATAATTTACCTACATAATCTTCTTGTTTTCAGAATTGTCATAAGCTTTGATTGTATTACCATAAAAATATTACTGTATTTTGTAAGATAGGTAGGGAGACTACAATCTAAACTTTTGCCAGAGTGGTTTGCCATAATTTGTAAGTGCCAAATTCAAACATATGAACCCAATCTTGAAGTGGTCTCCAAAAAAAAATTAAAATTTTATCACAAGTAATGAAAGTAAATGAGGTTTTCGAAGAGATGCAGCTCTTCAGAACCTGCTTGTTACTATGGAATAATATCATTTTCTTGAAATATATAATTTTTTTTCTTTTAATTATTAAAAAAAAAAAACACCTGGATTTCTCTCTAGTGTACTTTGATAAGGTCCATGATTTTACAGAGAAAACAGCAGTGACATAAAAGAAATTAGCAAAAGAAAACATCACTAACTCTACATTGCTTTCTTAGAATACAGTTGTAGAACCAGGACTAAAGACACTAGTCTTGTGGTTCTTTTTCCTTTAATTATTTTTAATGATTTTTAACCCATCTTTAACAGTACATGATCTGTACAATTTAAAATGTGGTGGTAAATATGAATACTTGTTCTAACTGTGTAAGCGTAGCCATGAAAAACTACCAAATAACTTTTTTTTACACAACTTCTGAATATACTGAAGAACATTCATGCAATAAAATAACTATTGAGGGACAACAGGTTACTTCATTGTGTATGTCTTGCATATCCTTCAAAAATTTCGTTAGATACTTGTTCTGATAGTTTACTCTTTGTAAAGAACATCATCAGTAGTATTTTCTTATTGGATTTTATTTTTTGTTAAAAGGAATAGGCTTGTTTATAGCATTTAACTTAGTACAGAAAAGTACTATGGTAAAAAAAGACCCATTTAAAGAATAGTAATGCCTGGCTGATATATCCCCTGAAGTCATCTGTGACAGTTAAGCATTGAATGAGGACATTTCCATTGGGTTTCTGAAGTGCACTGTAATAGGTCTGGCAATATTTTTATCAGTGGCATAGAAGCAAATATAAAATTATTGCTGACAAAATATGCAGATAGTACAAAACTGACAGAGTAGAAAACAATAAACCATACAGGGCAGTCATACGGAATGATCTGGGTCATTGCCTAAGCTGAGTTCACTAAAACAAAACATGATTTCAAGCTGCTAAACACAAGTCTGTCTAGAAGCCAGGAATACAGGTCATGCTTCCTGTACAGGGAACCGTATCCTAGCTGGCTAGGGCTAAGAAAAAAATTTGGGGTCATGGTATACAAATAATTGAATGAGTTACTAGTACAACAGTGTAGTGTATGGATGTAGGATGTTGATTTTTTTGCTTTGGTCTGTGTGTCTTAGATAAACAAGACCTTATACTGCTRGTTACTAGAAGTTTTGTCTATAAAATTCAAGAAAATTCACAGAAGATCCCATAAGATGTTGTGACCACTGTGAAGGAAGAGGTCTTCTAAGGAGGAACCGAATGTATAGAACTGTTTAGTTTATCAGTGAGAAAATTAGAAGATGCCTTCTTCATTTATTAATCTCTTGGGAGAAAATGCTAAACTCTCACAGCCTCTTTATTATTCCAAAGCATGACAAGAATTGATTTCTGAATTCTGAAACTGAACAAAGTAAAAAATTGGACAGCTGATTACTGTCAGAGATGTTGGCAGAGATTATTTAGTCATAATTAGTTATTGGGGTTCAGTAAAGGGTAACAGTACGAGTGCAATTGTTTGACATAGATAAGGTCAGAACAAATGTTGCAAAGATCACATCTGATCTAAAATAATGTATGAGACCCCATTATTTAAACTACTGTGAATCTGACAGAGTATACATCTTAGTATTTTCAAACTTCTTTAGAAATCCTGTTGAAATCAATGAGAATAAATAAGACAAACTGGCATTTGAAAAGGGAAAAAGCTAAAAAGTAGAGATGGAGGGAGAATAAATTTAATGTTATAAAGGATTTTGAGTTTACAGAATTTGTTAGGGATTTTTTTTTTTTTTTTTTCAATTTAAATGAAAACTTTCTAAGTAAATTTCTCAGGGGAAAGAAGTTTCAAATCAAGATACATATTTCATATCTTAGCAGCTTGGGTTTTATTGTACAAATTACAGATTAGTTAAACAAGAGCAAGAATTCAGACAAGTAATTTAAAAAAAAGTGTCAAAATGGTACATTCTGATACCTTTGGAAACATTCTTGTAAAATGAACACATTTTCAAAGCATTTGAATTTCTACTAAAAATATTTTTATATTCCTTTATCACAGTTTTACTACTTATCAGAAGTAATTGATGTATGATTAAAAAACCCAAGTCCATCAGTTTTGCAGCTATAGATCATTACTGACCTGTGCTAGTTACAATTCACTATGAGTAATTATTGCAGCCTGAATTCTTCATTCTTATTCACACATGAACATGTGGTGACATCTAACTTTTTGAAGAGCAGTGAATAATAATTTAAATCTGAATAGTAACACAATACATGATAGGTTGACCATTGACTATTGTATTGCAGGAGTGTCCCAGCTGAGCACTGTGGAACATGTAAATGTATCTTCATGTCATCTCCAAGGAGGCAAATATGAATCCATCACACATTTTCTTTTCATAAAAAAATTGACTTCTGAACTAGTTAAAATTGGTACATGCAAAGCTGTTCAGGCCTGTATTGCTGCATTGATATACAAGAAAGAATGGGGAAAGACCGAATGTTTATTTTAAAAAGGTGTACAATCTTGATAGCAATTTTAAGCCTGTTAGGACTTGCAGATATGAAAGCAAAAGATGATCCTGTTTAAAGAATATTCTTATTCGCATTCAGTATAAGGTCCAGGTTCACTTTAAAATATTAGGTAATTGAGATTTAATTGCAAGAAAATTGAATTATTCAGTATTAGCTCTGTCTGCACTATAACGAAACACTTGTGATAAAATAGAAATTATATGTGAATGAGAACAGAATAGGGCCAGAAAGTAAGAAATGTTAAGATTTGTATTTTCATTCTAGTCAATAGCATCATTTATTTTGAACTGTCTTGTTAGAAACACACTTAGTTGTGCTAGTAGCTGGACCAGTATTTAAATCTTCAGGTTCAATTTAAAATAGACATCAAAATATAACTGGTTACCAGAAGCTATGTGAAATAAACTGAGGCTCATTATTTGCTTTTGAAATCAAACTTTCTGTGAGATAACTGCACAGTAAAGTATATCACAAGGGCTTGTTAAGTGCACGCGGCTTACCAATCAGTTCAAACATTAGCTTTGATATCAAGATTCTTTTGAACTACCACTAACAATTTCTTCACAGAGGAAAAAAAGTAGTTTTAAGAAAATAAATGTAAATAAATGTGAATTAGTTCTTTCATAAAAGCCTCATTTGGGGAAATGTCATCACATTTCATCTGCTTAAGTATCTTCAACATGAGTATAATTTTTGCAAATACGGTCTTTGGAAGTGTACAAGTTTTTACAAGATATCACATCAGCCTCATGGGTAAATGAGATTCCATAACTCTAACGGTCTAACAGGTGGTGATGAGAAAAGGGTGAAGGGAAAGTTAGTCTAATCTTCAGGGTGTTCTGACTACTATGAAAACAAAAATGCAATGCATGTTTTAATTGAAATCACATCGAAATTCTACCACTCTACTGTTTTAGCTTATGTCACACTTTCTATCTCTTTTGCTGTTGAAGCCCTCAGCCTGTGTTTTATACATGCTTTTGCAGGCATTATGCAATATGCAATGGCAAAATAAAGTGCAGCTTAGTCTTGAGCCTGGAAGTTTCAAGAGATAGGGATAAACTGCTGACTCCGTCAGTGCCCAGTCAGTTCTGTTGTATCACTAGGTTCAACTCTGTGTCCTTGATGTTAGAGGTGATATTCTTCACTTTATGACCATGTACTGCTGAGGAATGAAGAATAGACGGCAAGAAATAAGTAAAATGTTTCTTCCTGTTCATCAGGATCCCAGCCTTGCTATTTTTGCTCGTTTAATTGTGCATGGGCTTAGAATGATAAATGTTGTCATGACTGACACCTTCACCATAATGAGTTCTTTTTTTCATGTATGGTTATCCCATACTTAATGACAAAACATTCATTAACCACTAAGCTTGTCCTGAGGCTAGATCTGACACCAAATAGGAAATCTTTCAGTAGAAGTCAGGATGTTGTAATCACTTCTTCCTATGCTTGTCCATTGCTGCCTAGCAATGTCTAGACTACAATTGTGAAAATTGTCCATTTTGTTGTAATGCGTGTCCTGTGAATGTCTCAGTGCTCCCTGGCAATTTTCTGTGGATACCAAGAAGTCTGCTTCTTCTGTCTCCACAGTACAACATGCTACACACAGCTTTTAACATACCATGGTTACCTGGCAGAAATGAGCAGAGAGGGAGCCACAGGGTACCTGGAATAGGTGTTCATTTCATGCCAAACACAGGACAAGAATTCTGAAACACAGAAGAACTAGAAAAATAGYGATGAATGTGTTTCTCCAACTTCGTTTTTCAATTTCCATATTTGACATACAAAATGTTTTTACTATGGCTGATTTTAATAAACATCTGGCCATGGCTTAGAGTTGCTTGCATTTTAACCTTAGAGCTCCTCTGCAGATAATTATCTGTGCTGCCTTTATTAGAGAATCTTTGAAAGCGTGTTTATAAAACTAGAATGAGTAGCCGGAGAACTGCATTCACTCATTGGAGACATGAGTTCAATGTCCAGCTGTGTCAGTGGTCTTCTTCTGAGCTTTTGAAAGATCACTTTTCCTTTCTGAGAAACAAATATTTTCACATATTAAATATTTGGACATCTACAGGTAAAAAAGTGATGCATGAGCTAGATAATTATTGCATGCATAGCCAGAAGGAGAACTAACTTAAGAGAAATGTCAGCCCTCTGTATAGTTGAACTAGCCTTGACCTCAGCAGTGAAGTCAACCCTAATGTTAAGGATCTTCCATGCTCTACTTTTTTCCTGTGATTTCATAATTTTGGTACCTCTTTTGTAACCTTTAAACCTCTCCTGTTGTAGAAAACTATTTGTATTAACAGATATCCTAAACTGCAGTGAAATTAGGCCAAGTACATTTTTGAAACAGTCTCGCTAAGGATGAGGTTGGCTTTAAAGCCAAAGGTAATCCCAGCATCCCAAACTACAGTTAATCCCATTTTAAAATAAGCTGTTAATGTCTCTCATGCTCTTTGAAGCCCCATGATCTTCAACTGAAGTATTAAAATAGCTCAGCAGTGTCAAAGAAGTTTCTTCCTTCAAGAAACTACCCTGCTTTTGTAACTATCCTCTTAGGTCGAGCTATCTGCCTTCCTCATTAGTCCCTCTACACTAACACAGTAACATATGGTACAAATCCTATGTCTAAGAAGTTCATCATATAATACTAACAGAAACCTTAAATTTGCATCTCCTCTGTCCTTCTCTTTATGTGGTTGATTGTACCTGAATAAAGGTGTGCAAGGTAGTTGTAAATCACTATGAATATACAATTATTTTGAAAGTATAATGCACAGTTGTAAATGCTTCTGTGAGCTGTAAACTATAAGCTGCAGATTCTAGAATCAGCCTTATAGTATTAATTTATATTAAACTTTCTATAGTTGATGGAACTTTTGAAAGACTTTGTTCTACTGTACTTCAGACTCATTTCTGACTGAATAGCAGCAACAACTTCCATTTATAGGACACAGTACCTTATTTCAGCAAGACATCTCAAGGTGCTTTACAAGAGATGTACAATAATTAATAACACAGCTTGCAGTGCCAATCTAATGATGGAAAGCAAAGGGAAAAACAAGTCAGTTTTCAGTTTTGATTTAAAGCACTCTGACATTCATGGCATATCTTGGCAGAGAGTGTTAAAGCAAGGCTTTTAAATATCTGAAACAGCAGCATCCTAATACAGCATGTAGTGAGATGCTAGCAGAACAAGTACAGCACCTTGATACGAYCTGTTAGTGAAATGTGTGAGGTCTGGAAGAAAATGATGTGGGTTTTTTTTCCTTCAAGGCTGTGTGATTCTAAGAAGAGCCATTGAGTCAAGATTGCTTGGAAATGAGTAAGACACACTTTTATCACATTTTTTAAGACAGGAGTGGAGTTATATGCTACAGGTCTCCACTCAGAATCCTATAAACATTATTTGAGTTTTGTACCAGCATAAAGGATGTGTTTATCTGTGCATGGCACAACTAAGTGAGGAAAAGGGATTCTAAAATAACTCTAAAGAATCACATCTACCTTGAACATTGTATATTCCGGTCTTCTCAATATATGGAATAGTTGGGAATACTTCACGGACACTTATCTCTTCTTTTGCACAAACAGAAAGTGTTTCTGATGCAAATCATTGAGAAGTATTCATATAATCCAACTGTAGACATTTACCTAAGGTTTCTCTACCAAATAGAGAAACCTGGATGAGTAACTGTCCAGAGGTGTCTGGCTCTTCCTATTGACTACATTTACTGTATTCAAATACATCAGGTTTATGAGGTACATAAATTTATGACAGTTGATATGATGGCACAGGTGAAAGATCTGTCTACTACATCTAATCTCATGCCCTGTCCCCAATAGTGGTTAATAACAAATATTCAGATAAATAGTATAATAAACAGTCTATATCTGAGGCACCATCTCAGCTTCTGAAGATGGTGGTTCCTAAATGAAGTGAAAATCTAGATCACAGCATTTAATAGCCATTTATAGATTTATAAATAATAATTAAAAAAAAMCCCCACCATCTCATACATTTTAAATCAATTCATGTTTTTGGCATTCACAACATATTTTGGTGATGTGTTAACTAATTTAATTACAATTAAGGTGGAAAAAAAAMCACTATTTTGATTTGCTTTCAGTCTGTTAAATTAAGCATAATGAAATCTTTCTAAGCCATGAGAAGCTGTAAATTACTATTCCTTATTTATTTATAAATACACCATTCATAATTTTATCATCTTTCTAACGTATGTCCCCATATCCACTACTACTTCTAGCTGTTTATTTAGTACCTTCTCAGGTGGCAGGCATCTGATACATTAATTTGTTCTTCTTTCCCTCTTCTGCCACTTTTTTTTAGTTCTAGAATATCTTCTGTGAATTGAGTGAGAAGACCAGAATATATTTGATTTTCAAGATGCAAGTCCAACATGGAACTACAGAGTGGCAAACCTATGTCTTTTTTGCTCTTTATAATAAATTATAATATTGTGGTGGATTGATCCCAGCTGGCAGCTAAGCCCCCACCCAGTCACTTGCTCACACCCCCTCAGCAGTTGCTTGGGAAGACAAATAATATAACCACATACTACCCCCTTCTTCCTCTTTTCCTTGAGCTTTTACTGCTGAGCACAACATCATATGGTATGGAATATGTTTTTGGTCAGTTAGGGTCAGCTGTCCTGGCTTTGTCCTTTCTCAACTTCTTGAGCACCTCTGGCCTATTCGCTGGGGTGGCAGGGTGGGAAAAAGTTCAAACAGAAACAAAACTAAAAAAAGCCTCAATGCTGTGCAAGCACTGTTCAGCCACAGCCAAAACACTGGTGTTCTATCAACACTGTTTTAATCACAAACGCAAAACACAGTACCATACAGGCTGCTATGAAGAAAATTAACTCCATTCCAGCCAGACCCAGTAGAAACATTTTTGGTTTTATGGCCTCTGTTCTACTGTTTTCAGAAGACTATGAAGGATGACTCTAAGACCCTTTTCCTGAACTGTGATAATTAATTAACAATATATCACTGTGCATATATGATTATGGTTCCTTCTCCTCTTTAGTTCTGCTTTGCATATAGAATACTGAATTGCACTTATCACTCAGTCTTTCAAACTTCTGAGGTTCTTCTGAAGATCTTTAGTAACGTTTTAGTTTTCACTACTCTAATTGTATCAGTAAATCTTGTTGCCTCGGGTTTTACTCCCTTTTCCATATACTTTATAAACATGTTAACAACTCCACACTAGTTTTGGAAAACTTCACTGTACCTTATCTCCACTATAAGAACTGTCAATTTGTTCCTCCTTTATTTCTACCTTTCAAATATTTTTTTACTTATTGAAAGACTTTCTCTCTTACTCTGTGACTGTTAATTTAATTAACTTGGTAGCAAGACAACTAGTTAATTTTTTTTCTTAACAGATCTACATATGCTATGGCTGTATCTGCACTTACATATTGGCTGCAACATATCTTGTGATCCTCTTCCAGTGGTGTTCTAGATCTTTTTGAACTCCACCACAGCTTTTAGACAGCCTGATCACCTAGAGTTCATCTCTGTAGGCAGCAGCAGGGGAGGAGAGCACAGAGAGATTCTTGGTACTGTGATCTTTCTCCAGTACTAAGTGCAATTGTGACCATACCGTCTGGACATGGTCCTGGAAATCCTACTGTAGCTGACCCTGTTTGAGCAGGGGAGTTGGACAAGTTGACCTCCAGAGGTCCTTTCCAACCTCAGCCATTATGTGATTCTGTGATACTGTGCATAAGGTCCTAGGAAACTGAAACTCTTTCTAGGTGAAGTAATATAGGGATACTGAGTGGATCATGTTTCTTCCTTTGCTTGCTAACTTCTTCAAAGGTGAGTGAGACACAAAATACCTCTGAAAATGTTATTCTTCTCCAATATACTTACAAACAAAAACACTAATTCTATTCCTGCTATGGTTTCAAACAATGTATCTGGAAGTCAACTTAAAGTTTGGGTTTTTTTACTCGTCTGTGTTCTGATTCTTGTGTCCTGTATTTTATTTTTTATTCTGTTTTCTGTTGCATTTCCTCTGGCCTACAGTTCCTCGGGTTAGCCAGGGCCTTTTTAAAAAAGTGACATTGTGTTGACTGCCTTCCATTCTCCTGTGGAAGAATGCTATGGGTGATACCACACCTAAAGGTTCAGCAATTTTAAATCCAATTTCTTTTAGAACTATTGTGTGAACAATCTCTGGTCCAGGCAATGTGTTTATTTTATTACTTTTGTTTTAAAACCACCTCTATTGACATATGTGAGAAAGTTTCTGAGACTCATCTTTCATAAAGATGAAGCTTCAGCTTTAAGGGACATGATTTATCTACCTTCCTCAATAGTAAATATGTATATTAAAAAAATAATTTAATATTTCTGCTCTAATGTATCCCATCTCCTCTGTGAAGTCTGTTTAATCCCTGTTTGTCTATGAATCCTTTCAGCTCTTTGTATAGATCCTACTTCCAGTGTGGTCAAAGAAAATTTTATACCAAACCTTTTTTACTTTATGACTTGCCTCATTATGGCTTAATATTTAAGTTAAAAATTTTATTCTTTGTCCACTTGATTTCATTTGGACTGTTCTACATTTTGAAGGATTTTATCTTCCTTCTATAAGACTATGTTCTGCTGTTCAGAAGAGCTAGGGTTTGTTTGTTTGTTTGTTTTTCCATTTCCTCTGCTTATTCGGTTGTTCAGTGATATACTCTTATTCAAAGCCTCTAACATGTTGAACTTAAAATTAGGTATTATTACAGTGTAATTTGATGGGTGAGCCTTATCCTTTCCACAAAAAAGCTGAATTTGAATACTTTATAGCTATTAGCACTGAACTTTGAATTCGTCTGTCTGCTGTTAAGAATTGGATCAAGACATGCTTTTCCTCTTGTGAATCCTCTAATGAGTTGCTCTAAGAAGCATGGTCCCCAAATGTCCAGGTTCTTTAGCAGTTGTGGCTTCGTCTCTACACAGGTCAACAGGTAAGGACAGTCTTCTGTATTATTATGCTTTCTATGGCACAAGAGTAAGAAGAAAAAAAAAAAAAAAATCTGCCCCACATACTTAATAGCCATAATTCAAGCACTGTAGTGTTGCAACATGATTTTGATTATCAAGATGATATTCATCTCTCATTGCCTCTGTTATATGAAGTTTATCGTGCATTCTGAGCCAGTTGTCTTCATTCCTTCTAATGGCAACAATGAGAAAAAGATAGAGCTCTCAAGAATACTTCACCTTCCTTGCAATGGGAAGATGGATTTTGCGAAGCTCTTAGTCTCTCTCTATTGTATCACAGAGAGCATAGATTAATAGGTTAGACTTTCTAGTCCTAAATTTTAACCTAAGTTTTAGATATCTAAATTTAGGAGACAGACATCCCTTCACTGTGGAATAAGGTGTCCTGTTTTCTCACTACATCTACATTGATTACAAGGAGTCATTAATAGCTTGCAACAGATGAGACATCAGTCATTCTGGCCACAGTCCAACAATGCAATTAAGATCATGCTTAACATCAATCAACAGAACTGACTTCAGAGAAACTACTCACAAACTTAAAGTTAAGTAGGCATTTAACTATACATGGAATCAAGTGTTAGAGAAAAGAAAAATCTGGACTTCAGAAATTCGGTAGGCAATACCCAGCAAATGTGAGAATGTAGTGCAGCTGCGTATTAAAAGGTATATGGACTAGAGATTAAAAAACAAAGAAACAAACACCAAAAAAACAGATTATGTAGTGTCAGAATCAATGTCTGAAACCCTTATTTAAAATGTTTAAAGATAAATAATTACTATTGGAAAACTAGGGAGAATAGACAAGAGATCTAACAGGATCTTCACAGAGACTCTGCAGAGGCAAAGGCCTGTGCCCCATGTTGCATAGAAAAAGAGATGCTGAGAGGCTATTCTTGAATGAGTGGTAGACGGAGACTCTCAACGTGCAGTTATATATAAAAAAAAGACACCTGGAATCCTGGTGTAAACCAAACTGAATGGGAGCCAGCAATGTGTCCTTGCAGCAAATAAGGCCAACAGCATCCTAGGATGCATTAGGAAAAGCTTTGCTGTCAGGTGGAGGAAGGTGATTCTTCCTCTCTAGTCAGCACTGGTGAGACCGCACCTGGAGTGCTGTGTCCAGATCTGGGCTCCCCCGTACAGGAAAGACACTGACAAACTGGAGAGAGTCCAGTGAAGGCCTACCAAGACAGTCAGGTGTTGGAGCAACTGAAATATGAGGGGAGGCTGAGGGAAAGACATCTGTCTAGCCTGAAGAAGAGAAGGCTCAGGGGGAGACTTATTGCTGTCTACAGCTTATTAAAGAGAGGATGTAGAGAAGATAGATCTAGATTTTCAGAATTATACAGTGGAAGAATGCAAGACAACAGAAACAAGTTGGAACATTGAAAACCTGTATCAGATTATTTTTTTTCACCATGGGAGTTATCAAACACTAGAACAAGTTTCCCGGAGAGGTTGCAGGATCTCCATCTTTGGAGATACTCAAGATTCAGATGAACAAGACCATAAGCAACCTGCTTTAACTGTGACGTAGCTCTGCTTTGAGCAAGGAATTTGTCTAGATGACCTCCAAAAGGTCCCTTCAAACCTCAATTATTTTCTGATTCTATCCTACTTGGATAACCRAATTTATGATTTTGAACTAGTAGTTCATTACAAATCTTTGGATCAGTAGTCATAGTAACATAGTAAATTTCCTGACCATGTATGTGTCGCTGTATATGCAAAAATAGCCAATATTGCCATATTGGTTTCCTTTATAGCACTGGCTTCTCTGAAAGGCTCTGAATAGCTGGGAAGAATCCACACTAAGGTATATAAGAATTTAAACCTCTCCATGGGACAAATATGAGTAGCCAGTAAATAGAATGACCAATAYTGGAACATTTTAAAATGTAGTTAATTATTGGAGGGGGGGGGGAAAGAAAGTTCCAGGACTTTCCCTTTGGCCATATAGAGGTTATAATCTAACAGCTGAATAAACTGCAGTAGTAGGTGTACACCGATTGCATAAGACAAGGGACCCAGTAAGGATGGACCACTTGGAAAAATGTTAGCTCAAAAAAGGGAATAGTTCAGTAATCCTGTGCATCAGGATGTGATTGACAACAACAGAAATGGGCACTGGACAAAAGAGATTCAACTGACACATGTCTATACATTTCTTCTTACAGTTTAAGCACAAAGCCAAAATACCATGCAACAGACTTGCTCCACTCTGGGCACACAGCCACATTAGTTCTAATTCCAAATCTACCATCAGCAACTCTTGGCTACTTCAGGCTAAGCATTTGTACTGCTGTAGATATTTTAAATTATGAATGCATTTGCTAAGAGATGTCAGAGGGAAATTAAATAAAGCTGTCCTTGGCAGTGACTAATAGGCTATTGTTTCTGTTTTGGCATGACTTATTTTGGTTAGTCTTTTTTCATATTATGCTGTTGTTTCAATAATTAAAAATAAAGTAGGAATTGGTAGACTTAGAGTTGACTATAAGACATAAAGTTATTTAAAAAAGAGAACCCCTCCATAAACTTGGGTCAACATGAAAGGAAATTCAAATGAAGCATTTGTGAGCAACATATTTTATCAGCAAGTTAGAGATGCAGAACKTTTTATTCTCTCCCTTTTGATCAACTGTGAAGGATTAGCAGAAAGAAAGACCACATAGAAAGGCACTTAAGAGTTGTTTTTTTCCCCAGAAAGTGTGACCATGTGGCCTTGTCCTGTTCTTTATTCAACTGTGCATGGAGATTTAATATTTGAAAACTACAAAACATGGTCTCCTTCCCCCACACAGGAAGTTTGGGAAGGTCACAGATACATGAGTAAACCTCAAGCAGTATTATTGCTCACTGCGTCTTGTGGTAGTCAATAGTGATTACAGTTTTTAGGCAAAATTTCTTAAACTTGATCATTGCTGAGACAGAGTACACATAATTAATACTGAGATTAATTCTGAATCATATCATGGTAATCATCTTGTCTTTTATAAGTACAGAGTCAAGCCTCTTCTGTGTGTTCTTGCAGGGTTTTGACTGATATTTGCATGGACATACAAAAAGGGGGCAGAAATTCTGGAGACAACTAGAATATGCCTTGTAGCCTTTAACCTTTAAAAGCTTAATTGGTTTTCTTATTCATTTTAAAAATCCTTCTGTCTTGTTCACTTTTTTTCCAGGGGTTTAAGAGCCCAACTACGCCAAATATATTTTTAATGGAATTGAATCATATTTTTAACAGTGAGAGATTATCAGCTTCCTGGCCTATGACTTAATCCCTCTGCATCAAAATTGTGTAGAACTTTTTAGCTGCATAGCAAACTCTAATCAACTGATTCCTGTAGTCTTATTTAATTTTTACATTTACCTAAAAACTTTCCTGAATTTTTAATTTTTCACTTGTTTCCACCCACTTGAATTCAAATTTAACAGGTGAAATAAAGCATTCAAGTTTAAGATTTTTATCAGTGAAACCTAACAAAACCTTCTACTTTATGTACAATTTTCATAAAGCAATAGTAAGAAAATTAATCTGATTTTATTAGAATTTACAGATTTCCAGGATAAGCTAGGATTAAATGTCAAGACAATAGCTTTCTTTTTTTAAAGTTTTTAAGTGTTTTGTAACATTTGGTTTCACTAAGTCAAAGTGTTCAGACTCTTCTTTCTGTMCCAAACAAATTTAAGAATAAACACGTAATTCCACCATGAAAAATCAGAACCTTTTCTTCTGAAAACTGAAGAAAGTAAATATACACCACTACTTCCATTTTCCATTTTTCTGTAGATAAAATTTCAACTCAATACATATAATTTTGCCCCCTGAAATTTACAGAAAATTATCTAATCTGAAAATACTTATGTAGCTCCTAAGTATACACAGAAAAGAAACTTCCATGTGTTGATTAATATTGTCTAGTTTAAATGTTTTTTCAAAGTTTTACCATATATACATGAGTTGTGTTTGTGAAAATTTTATAAGCAAGATTTAAATTGATATTACTGTACATGTCAGAGCTTTCTGACACCTTTGTAATTCTGTTACTTATTATTATATTCTAACAAGTGATTAATGTAACTAAAAAGTGTTGGTTAAATTAAATATAGCCTATTGATTATTTTCCAAAAAGAATTTAGAATTCTTTCATTAATGTTATGTCTTTTTTTGAAATTGACAGTTTAATTATTAATTATAGTGGGGAAAAAAGGATTTGAATGTTTAACGCTAACCTAGTTTTGTATAATAATTTCTAATGTCTAAGAAGTACCCAGTTGAGATAGCATTTATTTAAAAGTAACATAAAATCGATTTAGAAACAGTAGCTCACTTCCTTGATTCAACGTTGCAAATCTATGATTTATTGCACAATAACTTTGTACCAAAGGTTTAGTTATCTGGTCAACTTGGTCTAAAACTCCTTAGCACTGTTAACATTTGACCCTAGATGTTAAGCTATGATGTAGAAAGATTTATACAGAGAGGTATGTTAGAAAGTAAGTCCCTTCCTGATATTACAGCGTTTCTTGCATAAAGCTTCCCTTATCACCTTGAAGCAATATTTGAAAACCATCTTAAAACTGTTTTTCTTTTAAGTAACATGGTTTTGTTTCTGGGGTTTGTGAGGAGTCAAGTTAAGGTGTTCATTTAAAAATCACGAGGGTGTTTGTACCATAAAGCATAACATATGATAAAATTACAGAATCACAGAAACACGACATAGGTTGGAAGGTGTTTTCAAAGCAGACCAAGCCCCCTGCTTATAGCAGGGCCAGGTGGAGCGGGATGCTCAGGACCATGTCTAGTCAGGTACTGTATATATTTCCATGGATGGTGAAAGGTCTTCTCAGTGACTCCTTTAGAAAGTAGCCATTGGTCAAAATTACTTCAAAATTAATTTAAACAAATATAAAGGCTTGAATTTGGTTGCATCAGTTTCTAACCACTAATTTCTTTATATATCTCTCTTTCACTACGAATAAAATGTTACTTAACTCTTAATATTTTCTCTCCTTCAAGGGAAGAAAAGATACCTTCCATCAGAGATTTTTTTTTTTCTTATGACCTACTAAGAAGATAAGAGATGGAAATTCTCGCTGTAAGATGTTTCATCTATGGCACAAGTCATTTTACCATTCTCAGTTCCCCTCAGTTTTTCAAGATACATTTTTAAACATAAAAATAACAAAATTACTTTCAGAATTTGAAATCTAACAGTGCCTACACCATAGTACAAAGGTAAAATCTCTGCACTGATTGTGCTTACTTATTTCCTATCTTACATTCAAGGGTAGCATTAGCAAGAGCTGTCTTAAGACTTCTCAGCTGTACAGCTGAAATTGATTTTTTTTTTTTTTGTTCATCCCAACAATTTTGTTCTGAGGTTTCTGTAAGTCTGAGGAAAGTTTTAGAAATCACAGGTGGGAGTGAGAGTCTGCCTCCCTTTGTCTAGTCCATTTACCTTTAGCCTTTCACTGTTAGATGTAAATCCCCATAGTGCCCTACAGACCAGTCCTTCTCACAGGACCTACTAATATCCTTTTCCGTATTTGCAAACACTTCTCTCATTTTCCTTTATGATGCTTTGCTTTACCTTGCAGCAGTGCATAATCTCACTCTTCTGTTTCTCAAGCAACTGGAAAGAGAGAAGTGAAAGGAAGATAGTATAAGAGGAGGAATATGAATGGGAAAAGGCAGAAAAACCTGTCAAAGTGCTATGAAGTGAAGAGCTCATTTTTCCAGTTGTAATGATGAGGAGGGACCATCTATCTTGCCTAAATTTGACTCACACTGAATACAGCAGAGGGTTACTGGAAGTGTGAGATAACGATGAGTTCTTTTGGTTTGCAGCTAACCCTAGAACAACCCACCACTGTGTCCTCTGGCATAAATATGTGTTCATCAGCAAAGACCCTTCCATCACATCACTGATTTTCAGAACAGTCTCTATTATGTAGACATGAACTTGTTCTTGGAGGTATGTCTTTGATTTTAGCTATATTAAATTTCGTTTTCTTTGAATGGACTTAGCGGACCAAATGAACCAGTTATCTCTCTTTGATTTGATCTTGCTATTACGCCTCACTGTATCAGTCCCTTTTACATGTGCAAGTGTTATCAGTAGTGATTTATATTTCTGTCCAATTTTTTAATTAACARCATTGCAGGTAGCCAGAACACAACTAAAAAATCCCCATCAGGTGATGATCCTTTTTAGATAAATAGTTATTGAACTATCCTTGTTAACTGTTCTAAATTATTTTAACATACACCTTTTTTACACTGGACARTGCTATTAATCAAATCAGTGTGTGATACTCAGTCATCTATTTAACAAAAATACTGTGCATCTACAATGTATCTGCATAATTTCTATATTAACCAAACCTGTAATCTCATCAATGAGAAAAATCAGATGTTTTCCTGTTTTTTTTGGCTCTAAAGCTAAATTGACTGGTAGCGGTTATATTCGTATTCCTTAACTCTGTCAGCTGAATCAATGGGTCTCAGCTGACAAATTGAAATTGCTTTCACAGTCCTTCCTCATTAAGCAAAACACAGTCATCTGGGTGCATTGGTTACCCTGACTCGTCACTGTACTCATGAGATCCTTTGTAACGCTACCTGGAAAATTCCATTTCCTATTCTTTTTACTATTTCAGCTGCATTGTGCTTTTCAGAAAAGTACCTTTTGATTGCAGAGATTTATTATGTAGTACAGGACAGACTGTGTGTTTGTGGATAAGGAAAAACAAAGCAGTCAGGGTGCCGGGGTGGCCAGGGGCCCCCCGGGGTCCRTCAGGGCAGGACCTGGCAGCCAGAAGCAGGACAGCTGGGGGCATCGGGGCAGCCTCAGCCCCAGCCCCAGTCATTGGGCACCTCTCTGGGGACGGGGATGGGCCAAGGCCCGGGCCGAGACGTGGGCCTGTGGGTGGGGGTCAGGATCAGGCCCGGTGAAGGGAACCAGGGTGCTCTCGCCCAGGATGGCCTGGCAGGGCCATGGAGATTGGGACAAGGATGGGCCAAGGCCAGGCTGGGATGCCAGCCCATGGGTGAGGCTTTGGGTCCAGATCAGCGGTACCACAGACAAGCAAAGGCAGGGTGAGAGGCTGAGCTGAGATGAAGATCCCAAGTAAAGAGGGAGAGCCCCTGGAAAGGGTTTTTCCAACCCTTTTTCCAACAACTCTCACACCAGTTTCAGGCCAGATGGTTGCGTATCAGGCTGCTTACCCAAACCCAAGGGAGAGTGCTCAGGGCCCCAACACAAGCTCTTCTCTTAGCCATGTTTACATAGCAACACTATCTATCAAAGAGATGCCTCTGCCTTCAGTTCTGGGATGTCAAAAGTAGGAGAGAGATTGTGTTTTTAAAGGAAAGGGAGGTGTAAGGAAAGTGCCAGTGGGAATGACTGGCTGCAAGCACAGGCAATCGGTCCTGCTAACAGGACAAAGCCTGCTCAGAACTATTTTAAAATTTCCCCATGTGCATTTCCTGGGCACCAGGCCCTGCTGTATCATAGTCGGCATATGTGGTGAAACTCCATGAAGCTGAGAGTAAGGGATCACATAACGTTATATTTAATTGTAGGAATTTTATCAAGAATACCAAGTACTTTAATTACATGATAGAAATGGGAGGTACCAATCAATATACTTCTATACTCTGGTCACAAAATCACTTTAGATTAAATGTTTATGACATTGGAATTTGAAAAAAAAAAATCAGAAATTGCCTCTATTTGTTGGAATATTTTCCAACAGATAAACAACTTCAGAGAACCTTCAGTGTCTATTTTTCATATAACTCCTTGCAGAAAACARATGTTTTGGTGATGTGCAGTTATTCAAAAGGTATCTAATCTCATGAGATTCTTGGTGAACTTGGTCATCCCAAAATATCTTCACTCTCATAGAAAGTTCCTCTCCTCACTTTTCTGAGATTCACAAATTCATTGCTAAAATAATTAAATTCTGTGCCTTGCCAGGTTTTCTGGCAAACAATCCCACATGATAATCTGCAGAGAATTTAAGATGACAACCAAGTCACATTCTTTTGTGTCAGAACTGCAGAACTGCAGTTCTGCCAATATAATCATACAGACAATGAACACATACGCAAATACAAAATTACATYCATGCTTTTTCAACATGGATGAAAAATTTATTTACTATAGCTTTTTCAACAAACTTCTCCCTTTAAAGAATGCGAATTCATAACTCTACTGGAACTTCCTATAAGACTGTACAAAACTTTTAGATAGGTTATCATAAAGATGATTCATTTCTACATTTAGGTAGTTTGCTTGGTCTTCCTTGTCAATAGTGTTATTTGATCAAGAGTCCATTTGCTTTAAGGATAGTTATCATGAAACTAGCTTTCAACCAGCTCCTCTTGCTTTAGGCAACACTAAGACTGCTTTATTTATAATTGTTACTAATTTTATTGCTCTTGAAACACTGCTGAAATAAAAAGCACCCTCTGGCATTATTTTCTTAGCTCTGTGTCAAAATGCTGAACGGTACTTGCAAACCAATTTGTATTCTAATTATGCAATTTGAGAATGACCTTGTAAGGTTGGGATCTTGCCAGTATTTTAAAGGATTTATGTAAACACTTCCCATATATGAAGCTAGAGAAAACTAGACAGTTGGTAACAAAAACATCTTGTATATACAGAAAGGCAAATTAACCTCTGAAGTGTCTCAATCAAACAGAATAGCTCTGTCAGAGAAGTGCTTAATTTATTATATGTAAATAAAAAAAAAAAAACCAAAACCAAACATAACATGAAACAGAGAACACCTCTTTTGTTGCTGCTTTTTAAATCTGGAAAAAAAAGATTTTGCTCTATTTCATGCAAGCTTCACTTGAACCTATTTGACAGACAGCGTATGATTTACATGTCTGTTCTCTGTGTTATGTTGATCTCCTTTGAGAGTGAGTGGGTAATGTGGATTTTCTGGAAGAGAGGAGACTGCTCCTTCCCTGGTGAATAACTGAGCCTGCTGAGTAAAAGAAGGTTCCAAAGACTGCAGGATATGGCAGTAGCAATGAAAAGTCTCTGAAGGAGCTGCAAGACTGCAGCTCAAAAGAATGCTGATAAGACCAGGAAACAGTAAATTGTCAGAAGCAATGGAAGAAATCCTCCTATGAACAAGAATGGCACAGTTAGCTCCAAGTTAGTCCATGAGTTGACTGAAACCAACTCTGAAGTTAGAGACCTGCTTGCAAAAACACAATAAGCAGGGCAAGAACTCTTTCTGAGTCCTTTTTCTACTTCTTATGTTTTGTTTCTGTGCTGTCTTCCTTGGTCATTTCAATTTTTATCATTTAAAATACAACTTTCCTGTAACATATTTTGTAATTTATTTTAAGTTTATGAGGTTTGAAGAGCTCACTAGGAAGAAAAGGTCTAGGATGATYCACCTTAAAGCTCTGGCTGACATGTCATCTATGCTTCAAGTGCCTCTCCTCATTGTTCATCTAATTCCTTATCCCCTTCAAAATACTGCTCTGAAGGTGCTGCATCACATCTTTTTTCTCCCAACAGTTGTCATTGATATTGTCAAAATTGTACTAAGTATCTGAATTCACTCTCCACCTTTCTGACCTATATCTCTGTAGTCTCTCAGAAATTGTTCTTATTGATCTTCATCTCATCACACTCTGGCCTGAAACTGAACAGACAATTTAGGACTGGGGCTAGATCTGCTGCAGAAAAATCTGAAAATTTACAAGGAGGTTTCATTAGACTAAGTACGTACATGGAAGAGCCTCACAAAACTCAGGTTTTGCATTTTCAGAAGGTATTTGTGGCTACAAATTTATTAAATCCCAGAGATTAACTATGGATGTGATTTCAACTAAGAAAGTTCAGATGGGAGGAAAAGGAATAAAAGCAGATAAATTTAGCACTGATGCATTATTGTTTCTTAGAAATGCGGAAGCTGACAGATGGGCCCCAGAAGTGAAAATGAAGAGTGGGATACAGTTCACCTTCCTATAATAATCTGAAAATTGTCTAAATTAGCTGTATTTGCTCCCCCTGTTGTCAAATGAGAAACAGGCACTCCCTGTGCCACATGCACAGGTGATTAATCTTGTGTGATTTATAAAAAATGAATTTATACTAGCTAAAAAGTCAATGAATAAGTATATTTGTACTATTTTTAAAAGAAAGGGGAGATGTTGCTTCATTTTTTAAATACCATTAACAGTCCAAATTTTCATATTTTACATGCTGAACCTTCCAGTGAATTAAAATGTTATGCAAATACTGTGGTATCAGATGTCAAAGTAGAAACCTTTTTTAAAGAGGAGATTAATCCCTTTTTTTAGTTAATTGTGTGGAAGCATCTAAATGTATATTTGTTTATACAGTTGTATAACATGGGTACATCTCAAATATAGAATCTTTTATTGCATTACAGGTTGCTCAGATTATAGTCTAAACAGCAGTTTGCAAGAGGTGGGTGTGCACACCAGGTTCTTGAAATAGAAGGACGAAACATGTTGCTTCCAAGTTATCATATTGATAAATGCTGGTGGTGAACAGCAGTCTCTCAAACCAGATAAAATGAAAAAGAGTGAAGAAGTATCTTTGTGGCACTTTAAGGGAGATAGTCAAGGTGGTATAAGAGAAACATCCACTCTGCTCCCCTTCTGAGCAGCTACCAGATACGAGGAAATGCAGATGTGTATGTGAGAGATGGACTTGCTTCAGGTCCTGCTGAAGTCCAGGTCAGAAGGCTCATGCTTGCAGAGATTAGGAAGGGCATCATATTGACATCTTACCCTGGGAGCCAAAACACCTCGGTGGACCTCCTACTTCTGGGAACTCACACTGTTCACAAAAAACAAAATCATTAACATAAAAGWTCAAACAGCACAGGCTGTTTTAGCCTTAGATAGATTTTTACCTACCTCTGAAGTGCTGCGGAGTCTGTATCTGTTGATATCATCTGGCAATGTGTATCAGAAGTCACATCAATGAAGACTGTGATCCACATCAACTGGTCTTTCTTAGGTATGAGGTTCTCTGTCAGTTTATGTAATGATTTGCAGCTGATCTTTGGAAGTGTGCTATTGGCCAGACTRGATAAAATATGTGTTAAACTTAAGCCAAGCCCTTAGGTTGAATAACAATGAGGAATTCAACCTCTGTGACTTTCGTATGCTTTACGACAAATTATCAAGATATCTTCAATGTTAAATTTTATCCTATAACATATGTCTTCACCTAGTTCTTTTAGAATATAAAATATGCACAAGAGTAACTATATTTAAAAAAAAAAAAAAAAGTTTAAAGAGATTATAAACTACACATCATGGAAAACCATCAGAGATTCAGGAAGAAACCATTTCTTGTTCCTGTGTTCTTAAACCAACATTTATGGCAAATTTCATACCTGTATCTTTATGAGAACATTTGTAATAAAACCTAGGGCCTATCTGCCAAGTTTATAACTACCCTTATTTAAACTGATAATTTCCTTAAAAGTGTTTATTATGACATTATATTTAACACACGACTTTGCAACCAGGATGCTCGTTTCAGTATCTAATAAAATTATCTTTATGCTGTTTATTTTGTAAGTTCTCAGGGCAGTTTGGAGGAAAGTGTTTCTTTCCCTGGTTCAGAATAAAACTATGTTGCATCTTCACTACCCTCAAAATTTTAGTTTAATCAACTTAGTAATTTCCAGTATATTGTAATATTCCAGGTGCATACTTTTTATTGTATTTTTACTCCTAAATTACAACATTGGTAACTTCCAGTTGACTATAATTAGATCTCCCTTTGTGGATGAATCCAAGTGCAACATGATTTCTGTCTACTTTTTATATTTTTGAGATTATCACCAACACCTTGTCCATTGTATGTTATTATATCACTCATGATTTTATTGCACAAAGTCTCACACCTATTTATTTACAGCATCCCAGCCACACTAGTCAAGGATCTGACTGAACTTACAACTTTTTGTATTGGTTTGGAAGAATTAAGAAGGAAACTGAGAAAATGAAGTATTTAAGCAGAAAATACCTAATCTAAGGTAAATGTGTTCTACGTACATAAAATTGATCATTTCATGTGTATTCAGAGCCAGAAGAAACAGGATTACCTATGCTTTGAACCAATGATTCAATGATTTCAATCTCTGTGTACTCTTTCTGGCTTTTAATGGTACTGTTCTCCCCTCTCTCGATGGTTATTATTCCATTTATGTCTACATTATGTGTTTCTAGCTTTCTGTTTTTCCCATGTTTGTGCTACAGATATTTAGTTAGTCCAAATTTAAAAGTTAGTTTCAAGTTCAGGATTATTGGAAAACTGAATTAGGAATTTTGTACCCTATTTGTAAGGTTCTAACAAATTAGGCTGTATGGTCAACCCACCTCGGTTAATAATATCTGAGAGGGGGATAGGGCTTTCCTGTATCAGGTTAGTATGAACATAGATATGCTATATGTTGCAAAAATCTTCTTTCCTGTTTAGATGTTAGATTTCGTGAGATCTAGTTTCAACTCCTTTGTACCTTGTATGTTATTTGCAGCTACACAGAGTATTTTTTAAGTGGCTGTGGAACAGAATGACAACTTTTCCAAGGCTTTTGCAGATCTGAAAAAGACTGCATACTTTTGAAAGCATTGGGCAGTTTGCTCAAAACTGTATGTATTGTTTTGGGAAGAGAAGGGAGTTCTAAAACCAGTAAAATAGCAGTGCCAGTAAATATAAAGAAAAACTTGGAAAGATGTAAAGTTAATGACTCAGAAGACAAAATTTATGAATTACCATTTGTATATCTAAGGTTGTTCTTAGTCTAAGATTGTTCTTGATATTCTTATTAAGGGTAAAAATTGTTTTGTAGAAAATCTAGAATTTGAAAAACTGTTAGTGATAGTGACTTCTATATCACTAACAAAGATCAGGTCATGTATATAACATGGGATATGGAGAAAATGTATCACTTGCCCCACCCAAAAGAAAGAAAAAAAGAAAGCCTTCACAGACAGTGCTTATTACACAGGAAGAAGTTGCAGATACTTAGATTTTACTTTTTAATACTTGTGATCAATGCAGTCAAACTTAAATTTTGAGTAACTTTAGATGGAAAGAAGTTACATTTTTGTCTTTCATGAAACTGAATTTTATATGATGTCTGTTTAATATGACGGGTGGGAGAAACAAGATGGCAGGCTAGATAGCAAGGCTAACAATGTTCTCACCTTGTCTTGTCTCCCCCCTCTAAGAATCTCAGACTTGTGCAAACCTGATCTGTGAAGTGTGCAAGGTTATGCCATTTAGATTACAGGGATTTAAGGAATTCAGGATGTTAAATAACAGTTATTTGAATCTATATTTCTGAGAAATGTGTTGTAACAACTACAGGCTGCTTTGCTTCATCATGCTTGTATCTTAGTGGGACGGAATATCTTGTTACTCTGAACATGAGGTTTATATCTACTATAAGACCCAGGTTCAAAACTAAGCAAGATTGGCCCATTTATTGTGTTATTTCCCCTCAGCTTGTCTCTTGTTCTCTTTTTGCCTCCATGTACACCATAGAAAAGATGCTAAATAGAGTTATTTGTTGTGTGTGTAGGTACTGGAAATGCAGGAATAATTTAGTAATAGGGAAAATGTCGCTTAAATTTCCTCCTCCATATTGCTCTCAGGCAGCATCCTGTATGCTTGTTGCCTTGTACCCTTCACTACTTAAAAGCTGTTGCAGTTTTGTGATGTTCTCTGTTCATAATTTGTGAAGTGCTTTGGGATGAAAAGTGTCATATAAATGTAGGGTATTATTATAGTGTACTTTGCTTCACTGGGAAGCTGCATCAGGAAGATTGTTTTATTGGGTTATCTCCTAGGTAACCGTGATTCACTGTAATGATAGTGACTAGCACTCTTTAAATGGGACAGTAGTGGCAAAACTACAATCTAATGGGGATAAAATTAGATAGTGCCAAGTTGGGTAATGGTGATTAACCATGTACTAAATGGATATAAAATTATAAGCTCTGGCTTCTTAATACACATACATTTCCAATTCAATATTAAAGGCTATATTTTCCAAGATTCTCAGGAGGTTTTGGTAACAATAAGAAGTTACTGCACTATCATACTTAAGCCTCTAAATTTCAATTGCATCTTAAAATATCTAAGTCATTGTACTACTTCTAAGGTAAATGTCACAGGAAACTGCTTTGTTGTATATATTTTATATATATAGTTGTAGCAATTGCATGGTAATTAAGGCCTCGATTCAGCAAAGCAAATAAGGAAAACCTCACTTTTCTTGTTATTTCTGGAAGACAATTCACACATTTGAAGTTCATATTTGCATATTATGATGAGAAGCCTTGGGATTATCAGATGCCATATTCCTCCTCCCACTGAACCACTACACCAACACAAACTTCTACTTGCTCTCTCTTGTGCATAACACCCCTTCTTCATCATTACTGTAACAACTAATTTTAAAAGGCCTTAGCTGTACAGCAGCTCTCTCTTTGCTGACTTCCACATATGATGCTTAAGAAACAGGTCACTGAAAACAGACAACAGATTATACCATGTATTCTCTGGGATACCGGACCAAAGCCAAACAACTTGTCCCTGATTACTATCACCTGTCCTTATCAGCACCAGGGAACACAAGTCTGTTACTACCTTCCAGACTACAACAACCAGGCCATGTTCTGGTAAGTGCTTGATTTTTTGCAATTGCTGGAAAAAACATAAACATATCTAGGCAACAGAAGTAATTCTCCACTTGGCACAATGGAAAAAGATTCCTGTGTGATAGTGAGGAAGCTGAGAACTATGTCAGTAAAATGTAGGCTGTTGCCACAAATGCAGCCATACTACAGGATATACTTGCAGATGGAAGAAATAACGTATCCAGAGAGATTTCTAACAATCATGTGACAGCGTCCTGGAAAGCTTCTCATCTAGTGCAAGACTTTCATGATCCTCCTCTATGTCCTGAGTGCTATACAGAACTTGAAAAATGCATTCCAGRTGCTCTCCTGGAGTACCTATTAATTCTCATAGTTACTCACCTGAGGGGGAAAAAAAAAAAAAAGGCCCTAGATTTGCAACAAAGGTTAAATCTTAAATTGGAGCTGGAGGAATTTAAATAATTAAGGCATCTAGAAACAGTTATTTATCTACCAGTATGCAATCTGGATTACCAGAATTTGATATTTATGGCAAATTAAGACATATGAAGAGGAAAGCAAGGTGGCTTGCAAAGAGAAACTTATGGTAGAATTCAACTGCCCAAATTTAAAGTTTTAAAGGTTTAAATCTAAGCCTGAGCTAGTCAAATTATGTGTCCTTACAGTAAATGGAGAGAAAAGAKAAGTAGACACTTCTAGGGACAATAAATTTCATCATAAGATATTAAATGGGCATTTAGATTTCTAAAATCAGATGAGACAAATACCAGTTTTAATTTCCTCCTATCATTGTAATCAGTTCAAAGGAGCCAAATCCAACATTGAATAAATAGATAAGAAAACAAGCAGCAATGGAAAATCTGATTGTAACACTCAAACTTGAATGTTTTGTATATATATCCTTACTGAGAATGTTTTAAAAAAATATTAGTTGTGCTGGGAAAATAAAGTGATTATATGAAGGATTACATAAATGCAGATATTTATCTGTGATTAGGAATGATACAGAATGCATATATACTTACATGCCTTGTCTCATTTATTTTTACAGTTTTTACAAAGAGAATGTCTCAGATCTGGGGACTCATTTATATGATAAGATATAATAGGCAAACTGTGAAGGCTTCTAGAATCTGATGGAACTGATGTAACGTATATTTGACCTTTGTTTGCTTATGTACTGGGTCTGGCTGGGGTGGAGTTAATTGTCTTCATAGCAGCCTGTATGGCGCTGTGTTTTGGATTTGTGACTAAAACAGTGTTGATAACACACCAGTGTGTTGGCTATGGATGAACAGTGTTTGCACAGCATCAAAGCTTCTCCTTTTTCCCACTTCGTCTGTCTGTCCCCATCCACTCCCCCTCCACCAGCAAGTAGGTTGGCGGTTGGCAAGAGGCTGGGAGGAGGTACAGCCGAGGTAGCTGACCCCAACTGGCCAAAGGGATAACCCATACCATACAACGTCACGCTCAGGAATAAAAGCTGAGGAAAAGGAGAACGAAGAGGAAACGTTCATGGTTATGGCTTTTGTCTTCCCAAGCAACTGTTATACGTGCTGAGGCTTTGCTTTCCAGGAAATGACTAAACATCTGTCTGATGATGGGAAGTAGGGAATAAAATCCTTCTTTGCTCTATTGGGGTGCACAGCTCTTGCTTTCCCTCTTAAACTGTCTTTATCTTGATCCATGAGTCCTCTTGCCTTCCTTCTATTTTCTCCTAATCCCACAGGAGAGGGGATTGAGTGAATGGCTCTGTGGGTATTTGGATATTGGTTGGGGTCAACCCACCACAACTTAATATAACACTTTCTATGAAACCTAATAAAGGAAAGGTGACTGCTTCACAATAAACATTTTTTTTTTCCCCTTGACAAACTTTATGTGAAAATAAAGGTATAACTCATTGAAGCAGAATATTAAGTTACTGACTTAATATTCTGACAAGAGTCAGAACTGACAAGAGTCTCTGGCAGTACAGTTTGACAGGTCTCGACAGCAAGTAGTAGAGCTTTGCCAATTTGTAATAGCTGAGAATCTGGCCCATCATATCCTTCTCTTAAGGAAGCTGCATTGTGATTACTTGGTCCTGGTTCAGCTGGGATAGAGTTAATTTTCTTCCTAGTAGCTGGCATAGTGCTGTGTTTTGGATTTAGTATGAGAATGATGTTGATAACACACTGATGTTTTAGTTGTTGCTAAGTAGTGCTTACACTAGTCAAGGACTTTTCATCTTCTCATGCCCTGCCAGCGAGAAGCTGGGAGGGGGCACAGCCGGGACAGCTGACCCAAACTGGCCAAAGGGATATTCCATACCATATGAGGTCATGCTCAGTATATAAACTGAGGGAGTTGGTCGGGAGGCGGACCACTGCTCGGGAGCTGTCTGGGCATCGATCAGTAGGTGGTGAGCAATTGCATTGTGCATCACTTAATTTGTATATTCTTTTATCATTATTATTATTATTATTTTCCCTTCCTTTTCTGTCCTATTAAACTGTMTTTATCTCAACCCATGAATTTTACTTTTTTTTTTTTTGATTCTCTCCCCATCCCACTGGGGCGGGGGGAGTGAGCGAACGGTTGTGTGGTGTTTAGCTGCCTGCTGGGTTAAACCACAACAGAAACAGAGGAAGTATTTTGTGACTTGCAAGAAGAATCGATGAACTCAAGACTCAGCCACTGACAGAGGTAGCTTGAGATCAGAATGCTTTACCAAATTACTGTTGCTTTGCTATCACTAACTCTATAAAGAAACAGGTGTTGACCTATTGTAAACCTTATGTACTTTCAGGGGAAAATTGGAGCTAAGCTTAGCACTTTATTTTTGTCTGAGAATAACGCAACAAAAATATTTCTAAAGCCGCATCGTGTTTTCCTGAAGTAAGATAAAAAAAAAAAAATGTTTTGAACCCGAGGCAGTTTTTAAATGTGCTTGATCTGATTTCATTTGTTTTATAGGAATGAACAAGGACAAATTTACCTGTAGTGGGGCCGTTCTCATTGAAATTATAACTGACTAGCAGAAATATTATTGTTGTTGCACTAATATTTGAACTAATATTTTGTTCAGATATTGGTCAGATTTCAGGGGGAGTTAGCTTTATCTTTTTCTATTATTTTATTGAGGATATCACAAAATAAATATTGAAATACGTAATTCTGTACCTCTGTGCATAAGGTTCATAACTGTGTATGTTTAGAACTGACCTAGTAGTTACAGTTGAAGACAAAAACATACAAAAATAAACAGAGTGCCTCTTGGTATAGTACTTTTTTATTATTTTTTTTATTATTTTTTTTTTCATACTTTTCTTCTGTAACTCCAAAGGTTCAAAGTATTTGCTTAGTATCCATGTGTCACTTCACTTGAATAAGAGTACAATACATCCTGTAGGAACAACACGTAACAGCTGTAGTAAAACTACTTCACAGTAATAGTAAACTAACATTAGAGTTGTGTAGGTAAGAGCAAAAGAGATGAACAAATAGCATGATTATGCTATTGGTTTTGTTAGTAGTCTACGCAGAAGAATAGTGTTGAACAAGAGATACGCTCTTTTTCCTTAAGCAGTAACTCAAAAAACTCCTAAGTCAGAAGACAGTGTTACAGTAGGAGTTACTGTTTTATGGCATCAAAAACACAGAAGACAAAGGTGAGGGCACTATGGATCTTTGCTACTGAACACATATTTTATAGAAATATAGCAAAACACAATCAACTGTAAGTGGTTTGATACCTGATGATTACGCATTGGTAATTAATACACTCACTGCGTCACCTGAAATGAACAATTCACCAGCTAGATGCTCTTCTCTTTGGTGGGAGATGGAATCTTGGTGGGTGGTTCTTCTTTCTCTCTTTTTAAGGGAAGCTACTGTCTTTCAGAATGTGAGTACAACAGACCTAGGAATTGAACTCCACTACCTTCTACATACACATGGGAAATTCATTACAGACTTTATCAGAATATGTATATTTGGCAAGACAGTGAAGTCATGCCAGTTTCAGGTCACCTTGTCCTGCTTTTGAATCAAAGCTTTTCATATCAACAGCAGTTTCACTTCAGTAAGCTCATACCCTAAGCACCCCCTAAAAATCCTATATATATCAGCAGGAAAAGATTATCTGTGAAACTATCAGCAAAATAAGACTTTAACAGTTTGTGCTGAATCTGCCTGAGTGACGAAGAAGTCTGTATGTCATCTCATGCTGAAGCATAGGCCTGTGTTAGCCTAAGCGGTCCTGTGGCAAGATTTTGGTACAGCTTCAGCTCATTTTGACAGGTTTTGTAGCTGGGTTGACAGGAGTGAGAAGTCAGGGATGAAAAGGTGTAGATCTTTTTAATAATACATCAGCACAACTAAGATAGGTTGGATAAATAAATCATGTGAACAAGACTTTGGCTGATTCCACAAATAAAGGAAAAGAGAAAAAGGAACCAGATTCTAAATGACTCATAATAGTGTCCTTAAGCTTTCCTAAAAGCTATTTGGTGCAAGCCTATAAACTAAAATGAAAGCTGACTGTTATTTCCAAGAATGAACACAAGTTGAATTTGCTTCAAGTGCTTAAATATTTTTTTTAAGGTGAATTGTTTCCAACAGTATATTTTGTTTTGATCTGGGTTCATAATACAACTTTGACTTGAACCCAAATACTACCAATTGTTCAATACTACTGAAAGTCTTCTGAGGAAGCAAAATAAGCCAATTTTTAACACAGAAAATAAAATTAGACTGTCTGCATAGGCTCAAGATGAACAGTTAGGAGCAAAGTGATATGTTTGTTTCTTATGTGAATAAAGTAATGAAAGGTTTTCTAGCATTCTGTTTTTCACTTAAAAGTGCAGGAGGATTTGAAGGTGTTATTTAAACTGGTCTACGTTCTTAAGTATGGAGAGGAGAACGCAGAGAACTAAAATCAGAACTTGTGTCCTGGTTCCGGCTGGGACAGAGTTAACTTTCTTCCCAGTAGCTGGGGGGGGTGTGCTGTGTTTTGGGTTTGGTATAATAGGAGCGTTGATGGCCCATTGATGTTTTGGGTGTTGCTGGGTGGTGCTTGCACTGGGCACTTTTCAG
>JAYKAV010003456.1:55645-72155 GCA_035582835.1 Phoebastria nigripes
GTGGGCACCCCCAGTGTTTTGGAACTTCACCCCCGAACAAGTGCAAAATCCTGAACAACTAGTAGAATATTTGGAAGAAGTATGCTGTCACCCTGGCAATTCTAGGGAGACACAGATCACTGCAATGTGCTGGGGCCTGGTCCATGCCTACCGAGCCCTGTTCAACACTATTCAGAACCCTCAAGGGGAACAAAGGGTCTCTGGATCTGAGGACAAAACAACGGGCCCTGCAGCTACCCCACCCCCCACGGCAGGCATGGCAGCCACCCCACCCCAGTAGCTGGGGAGGGTGTGCTGTGTTTTGGGTTTGGTATAATAGGAGCGTTGATGGCCCATTGATGTTTTGTGTGTTGCTGGGTGGTGCTTGCACTGGGTACCTTTCGGCCTCCCATGCCCTGCCAGGTGCATGGGAAGCTGGCGGGGGGAGCATAGCCGGGGTGGTTGACCCAGCTGGCCAATGGGGTATTCCATACCATGTGATGTCATGCTCAGTATAAAAACTAAGGGTGTGGGGGGGCTCTGGGTCCCGGGGGACGGGTTCTTGTTCGGTTCGGTGGGTGGTGAGCAATCGCATTGTGCATCGCCTGCCTTGTGTATTGTTGTTGTTGTTATCACTGTTACTGTTCTACTTTGTTTTATTTCAATTATTAAACTGTTTTTATCTCAACCCGCGAGTTTTCCTACTCATGCCCTCGCAATTTTCTCCCCCATCCCACAGGAGTGGGGGGGTGAGCGAGCAGCTGTGCGGTGTTTAGGTGCTGCCAGGGTTAAACCGCGACAACTTGTTAAAACTGAGTGGAGTAGGAGAGGTTGCAAAGAGCTGGGGTATAATGTCTTCTGTCACTCAGAGTTTCTTTTCTTTTTTTTTTTTTCTTTTTTTTTTTCATTCTTGCACATGTGTCAGTTGAGCGTGCAGGGTCTTTCCCTGGAACTAGTGGTGCTCCTTTTCTTTCCTTTTGCTTCTGGTCCTGGGCAGCATTCTGTAGCTGACTCTACTTGAGCAGGGGGAATGGAGTAGATATCAACTTCAGCAACACTGTAATTCTGTGAACTGTCTTACCACTTGGTCTCTGGTGGGCAGTACTACCAGCAAAGGTGACTCGCATCAGTTACACATAAAATATATGTTTTAATTTAGGAAAAATTTAAGGAAAATATAGAACTGGAGAGAGTGACCTGATAATGAAAGTGTTGGCAGCGGATGCAAATAGACGGAGTTGGTTTGTTATATAGACTTTTAGCTTTTTTGGTTATTATGTATCATAGAATAGTTTAGATTGGAAGGGACCTTTTAAAGGTCATCTAGTCCAACCACCCTGCCATGGGGGTCTACCATATAGTCTACCTAAAGCATCTATGAAGTATATTGATGACAACAGGTTTGGTTTTGGTTTTGGTTTTTTTTCACTGAAAGAAATTTGAACAAGAAAATGAAAGTGTTTTTTCATGTGCTTTCTTGAATTGGAGCTTAGGTAGGGTGAAAAATGTAGGGTAAGGAATATTAGATGTTGGAGAGACAAATTAACATTTTCTCAATTCACTCTCCCCACAATGGTGTGGGAATACTTAAAGAAATTTTCGTAGCTTGTTCATAGCTTTATTCTTGAGAGATTAAGAATCTTTGTCTATTTAAATCAGGTTGCCTCTGTTGCAAGATATGTTGAATGTTATTTCCCCAAAGAATAATCTGAAAATGAATATACTAATGATATCCTGAAGGAAGAAGAAGAGAAAGAAAAAATAAAAAGAATAAACACTTCTATATATGCTTTGATAAAATATTCTAATTTCCAGGATTCCCAGAGGAGATAAGAACGGCTGTAATGCATCAGACCAAAAGTCAAAAAAAAAAAAAAAAAAAAAAAAAAAATGTAGGGAAAGAGTGTAAAAATAAAAAAAAAAAAAAAAAAAAAAAAAAAAAAAAAAAAATTGAAATAAGTGAGTGTACATGGCTAAAACGTGTTCTTTGTTAACCAAAAAGTTTTTAAATGAACAGGTCTAATTCAGATATGAGATCAGACACTACCTAGAATGTATTCTCAAATTAAAACTGTTTTAACTGAAAACAATAATTAAATTAATCTAACACAAAAATATCTAAAATATATTTTTGTTGTCTATAATTATCTGGAGATCATCTTCATATTTTTCATAGGCTGAAGTAGTTATGGTTAAATCAAGTATTTAAACTAATACTTTAAATCATTAAATTTCATCTAGACAATTCCTCTGGAAAATAGAAAAAACTTTCCTGTCATTGTGTATACTAAAATATTAGACTGCTTGCCTTCTTCCATACATGGTTGTTAAATAAGCTTACAGCTACATGATTTCACCACCTGTGAGAATCTGTCCATCAGTACTGCTTTGGGGATTTTTACTACGTATACATCAGTAATTAAAAAAAAAGAAAAAACGTTCTATATTGTATAGATTATTCTGTTATCATTATTATTTACACAATAATTTCTACTGGTTTTGTAATAGTCTTACAGTATGGATGATCTCTGAGCCACTGGTTTTCTTTCTGATTCTATTGAATAACAGGGAATGTGTGTCAGGATTTTGTATCTGTGGTTCTAGAGTACTTCAGTCTAACAGCGAATGATATTCTCTATAAACCTTTTCCACATTTTGCTGCTATCGTCTCATGTTTCTTAACTCTGATTGAAGTGCTATGCTACATACTGAGACTGATGTCTAAGAATCTTGATTATTCCAAGACATACAGCACTACACAATTTACAGTGACCACACACTTGTTACTTTGCTTCAACTAATATCTAAACATGGAGCTCTTCATTTACCAGTGTAATAGATTCTGTGCAATTCAGGGGAAGGAGATAGAACGGAAGTTTCTTTTATTGATCAAAACATAACTGTGTTACAGATTTAGCAATCCCTTTAGATCTGAATTATTCAGCAAAAATGATTAATGACAAACAACATCAGTGGAGTTAGACATTTGAAAAGAAAGGTTAACTTCATAACTCATGTGAATCAGTTATCATCGTAGCTTATTCTGTAATAATGTGCTACTGAAAATGGAAAATATTCTGAATAACGTAGTAAATTTGCAGTTTCTCTTCTTGATACTGGAAATATTATAATGGTGCAGCTGACAATAGTTTAAAAAGCAAAGCATTCAGTACCTGACCTATTTTGTTTTATTTTACATAACAATTCTGAAAGATGTTGCTCTAATATAATAGGTGAAGGTGCGGGAGGAAAAAATGCTGTGGTTTTTTTTTTTACATTTATCAGTAACTGTTTCAGAAGACCAAGTCCATCTAAGATTCTGCCAAAATACATATATTGACCAGCTGTCCAGATTTAGCAGGAACATCTTTAGTTTAATATAGTGTCCCAAGGTGATAGCACAATTTAAAAACAAAGTAAAATCAGGATTTTGGTACAGATAGGTCAGGCTTTGCCTCTGTTCTAATGAATTTAAAACATTTTTCTTGCTTCTATTTTATCTGATGTGCAAACCATCAAATGGTATGAATTGTCAAAACTGTCTATTAAATGAGTAAAAATAAGAATCTACAGTGCTAACAACTCTTCAAATGCTTAAAGTATCTCTGATCAGGAAAGAAAGAAAGATCCACGCTTTGCACCTTTAGAATTCAAATCTTGTTTTACAGTCAATTTTGATGTGAAATTGGTCTAGTCCAGCTCATTATGTTACCAGCTGGAAGACCCTATTTTGTCAGTGGAGCATAGAAAATTGAGTCTGATGCAGTGAAAAAATGAGCTTAATATCCAGAAAACATTCCACTTCTACTTTGTGCTGTACTGCCTGGTGCAGAATTCACGTGGACTATGCAAGTAGTTGTTAACCTGTCATCTTAGTAGTACATGAGAAGCTATTAACCTGCCCTTCTTGTAGCAGGATGGATAATATTTTAATTCAGATACTGTAGTGCAAACATGGAAGAAATAATCATAGATTTAGTTAAGCCTGGGATTCACATTAAAAAAATGTAAAAAAAAAAAAAAAAAAGAAATTACTCAGTACTGAATATACCTTTTATAATATTCTTTACCTACCTTTGTATTTTTATTTGGGGTAATAGGATGGCCATCTCAGATGTCCTGTGAAGAGTGCCATGTATGTAGCTCTGGGAAGTAGTCAAAGGCAAAATTTTCCAACCATGCCTCACTTGCTCCACAGAGCTATCAATTATTGCAGGTCCATAACAAATACAGGAGATAACTGACCTATTCTGGAAAATATATTTGAAGGGAGAAACCAAAACATAGTGGGGGACTTGTAATATTCTTGTTCAGCTGGTGTCATAAACCTGATGTCCATTTTACACACTGGCGAAAACATGTAAAGTGAAAAGGTGATCTTTGGTGACCTGTGCTTTTCCTGAGCTTATTACTCAAACACGTTTACTTAATGTAAGGCAGTTAGCTTGGATATCAAATATACTTTGTTTGTCATGGAGCTTCATCAGGGGTTTTGGCTGGCATAGAGTTACTTTTCTTCATAGTAACATGTATGGTGCTGTGTTTTGGATATGTGATGAAAACAGTGTTGATGATACACCAATGTTTTAGTTATTGCTGAAGAGTGCTTGCACAGCATCAAGGCATTTTCTGTTTCTCATGCTCCCCCCGTAGTGAGGCAGCAAGAAGTTGGGACTGACCAAGAAGTTGGGAGGGGACACAGCTGGGACAGCTGAACCCACCTGACCAAAGTCAGTTGACCCAAATTCCATACCATATGAYGAGGTGCTCAGCAGTAAAAGCTAGGGGKGAAGAAGGAGGAAGCAGGGGACATTTGGAGTTATGGCATCTGTCTTCCCAAGTAACTGTTACATATGATGAAGCCCTGCTTTCCCTGGGAATGGTTAAACACCTGCCTGCCGATGGGAAGTAGTGAATGAATTCCTTGTTTTGCTTTGCTGGCTTGTGCAGCTTTTGCTTTAACCTCTTAAAATGACTTTACCTCAACTCATGTGTTGTCTCACTTTTACCCTTCCTATTCTCTTCCCCATCCCAGAGGGGAGTGGGCAAGCAGCTATGTGGTGATTAGTTACCTACTAGGGTTAAACCATGACACCCTCCAAAAAAGAGGTAATTAAGTCCTTCACATTTCAGTCTCTTAAATGTGTGAGAAGAAAATAGTATGTGTGTCGTGGTTTAACCCTGGCAGCACCTAAACACCACGCAGCCGCTCGCTCACCCCCCCGCTCCGGCAGGATGGGGGAGAGAATCGGGAGGGCATGAGTAGGAAAACTCGCGGGCTGAGATAAGAACAGTTTAATAATTGAAATAAAACAAAGTAGAACAGTAATAGTAACAGTGATAACAACAACAACAATAGAATATACAAAACAGGCGATGCACAATGCAACTGCTCACCACCTGCCAACCGATGCGTTGCCGAACCGACACGTTGCCAAACCAATGCGTGCCTGAAACGCACAAGCCCGTCCCGGAACCCAGAGCCCCCCCTACACCCTTAGTTTTTATACTGAGCATGACATTGCATGGTATGGAATACTCCATTGGCCAGCTGGGTCAACCACCCCGGCTATGCTCCCCCCGCCAGCTTCCCATGCACCTGGCAGGGCATGGGAGGCTGAAAAGTGCCCAGCAACACCCAAAACATGGATGGGCCATCAACGCTCCTATTATACCAAACCCAAAACACAGCACACACACCCCCAGCTACTGGGAAGAAAGTTAACTCTGTCCCAGCCGGAACCAGGACAATGTGGAAGTCATCGCTTCACTATTACAAAATGTAAGACAAACTCTTCTACAGAACACCAGCAAAGACATAGCTTTCGATTGCTATAGTTACTCTTCTCTTCATGCAGTTACCTTGTTTGAGACTGGAAATGCCATCAGTGTGCTTCTGGGACAAATTAAACATTATTTTAATCCTAAATCCAAACACAGCACTATACCAGCTGCTAGGAAGAAAATTAACTCTATCCCAGCCAAAACCAGGACAATATATTCCAGTGGGAGTAGGTGGAGGCAAAGCAAAGAGCCACGGCAAGGTGCCCTGGGCTTTAGTAGCCTTCAGTCAGCACCTCCACTGGCAGGATAAGAGTTTCCTACCCCAGCCTTAGGGATGGAGAACATGCTGGTTTGGGCTGGGATAGAGTTAATTTTCTTTGTAGTAGCTAGTATGGGGCTATGTTTTGGATTTGTGACTGAAAAAGGATTGATAACACAGGGATGTTTTCGTTATTGCTGAGCAGTTCTTACACAGAGTCAAGGCCTTTTCTGCTTCTCACCCCACCCCACCAGCGAGTAGGCTGGGGGTGCACAAGAAGTTGGGAGGGGACACAGCTGGGACAGCTGACCCCAACTCACCAAAGGGATATTCCATACCATATGACATCATGCTCAGCATGTAAAGCTGGGGGAAGAAGAAGGAAGGGGGGACGTTGGGAGTGATGGCGTTTTGTCTTCCCAAGTAACYGTTAYGYRTGATGGAGCCCTGCTTTCCTGGAGATGGCTGAACATCTGCCTGCCGATGGGAAGGAGTGAATTAATTCCTTGTTTTGCTTTACTTGTGTGTGTGGCTTTTGCTTTACTTATTAAACTGTCTTTATCTCAACCCATGAGTTTTCTCACTTTTACCCTTCCGATTCTCTCCCCCATCTTTTCGGGGGGGAGTAAGTGAGCGGCTGTGTGGTGCTTAGTTGCCAGCTGGGGTTAAACCACGACAATGGGAAAAGTATGTCTTCAATACTTGGAATTAATTCAAATGATCTCTATGAACAGAACAGTGGTGTTTAAATGGTAATAAAATGGTGATAAATTGGAATTATTGCTGAGTGCTAAAACTAGAGTCACAATATTAATGACTTTAACACTTCATTGTGGAAGTGTTATGGAGAAAAGTAGCAAACTTTCAATTACTTAGTCATTCAAATGTATGAAAAAAGTTATAATAATATTACTGTATTAATGTTTCAGACAGGCCACTGACTGGACTACATGGGAAATCCATTTCAGGTTTCAGAACCACAGTTGTAGAACTCTGTGTTTATCATTTCCAGTTGCAAGCACCTATTCAAATTATTATAATGTAGTGAAGTACCATTTCTGGTACTCTGGTTGAAATGGCAATCCTGGATTATATGAAGCACATGTTAGCAGAACCGTTAATTCAGGATGTTACACTTCGTTAGCTGTGAAAGAAAAGAAGAGGTTATCAGCACTTTTTTCTGCTGATCTTGATGGCTGAACCACTAAACTATGCTGTAATAATGCCTTGGGGCATACCAAAATGCATACCAAAACCACTGCCCCTTTTTTTCTTGTCATTGGAATTACACTGTGGAGGCAGACTTCTTGTATTCAGAAGCAGGGGTTGTGGTTTCACAAGGTCTTCACATGATCCTACTGCTTCTAAGAAATCCATCACTTCACCACAATTAAATGTATACTTAATTTTAAGCATAAGAATAGCCTAATTGATTTCAGTACTTGTTGAAACAGGCCTGACTGGGAGGTTGGGATGGTATTCTCAGTGTTTTAATAATTTCTTAAACTACAGAGTGGAAGAGTCTACGTACTCATCCACTACATCAAGCTTTAGTCATTAATATTTTTAAACCCTTTGAAGATACGAAGTTTTAAGGATGGATGAGGAATATTCTTCTGACTTGAAACTTTTGTTAACACTTATAATTTATTTCCTTATATAAATATATACACCACACCTATCTTTTACTGTACTTTTACATCTGAGTTGATGAGATAATCTAGTTTCACTGAACCTAGTTATTTTTAAATTATGTATATTCCCTTTGAGTTAAGAGAGAGCTTCTGTACCTTATTTATTCTACTTTTATCTAAAATAAATACTGGAATAACAACTTCTAAGTTAAATACCAGAATAACATATTCTTCACATATTCTATAATATAAAATTCATCACAGTATCCTTCTTTCAAGCATGAAATTCATTTATATCAATGTCAATAATATAACCTTTGATGTCAGGTGTAATACTAGTAATGTGTATAAAATTGATGTTTAACATTTTGTTTAATATTCTGAAGTATCCAGTATAATAAAAAGTTACTTTAGGGAATGAAGTAAATCCATAGCTTGTGATCACATTGAACTCTAAAGCAGGTTAAAGTCTGTGCTAACAAATTAGAGAAAAATAATTACAGGAAAGATAGATGAAATCTCATTTTACACTGTGTATAGTCTGTTGCTACATTTTAGAAAAATGATTGTTGCCTCTTTCAGACTACCTGTTACTCATATTTGGAACATAATATTTTTCTTTTTAAGTGAGCTTTTTTCAAAATACTCTTTATACCAGGAATTTCATAAAATTTTGCCCATAAAAGACACTTAGAGAGTTTTAGAAGTTTCATCTACAGTCAAATTTATAATATTTAGTTTTATATTAGGAATGTGGATTTAAATAGTGTATAATTTCTGAAAAATAAGGAGACAAAACTAATGGTAGATTTTAAACAGAAGATGGACCTGTTTATATATCAGCGAGATTTCCTCTACTAAACCGTGAAAGAAATATCTTTAATTTTGTTAGGTCAACATTACTCTGTCAGTAACTCATATTTAAAACATCATGGAATAAAGCTGAAGGGCTTAAAAAGGTCAAGGCAGGTAGCAAACACTGGGTTGATGCAGCTGTGCAGATAGTCAGCATTCAACGTCTGTGATAACTCTGAAAGATCACTGGGATTTGATCTTATTTAATTTAGTTAGTCTGCTTAGGTTTCAACTATGCTAGGTTCTCACTGCTGTTGTGAACATCATTTTAAGGTGTAGTTAAGTCTAGATATTCCAATTATGCAGTGATGTAGTATATTCTATGTGTTACCAGAAACAATGACCAGTGACCACTAGGACATCTAATGTTAAAAAAAAAAAAAAAAAAAGTCTTTTGAGGTGCACCAAACAAACTCACTGAACTAAAAGCAAACACCTTAACAAATAAATAATACCCATTTGGATTATTCTGTGCTTTACTAATTACATACAGCTGTATTTATTTTATCAGTATATTTAGATAAAATAAGTAAAGGGATCTAAAATAGCGGCTGGAGGCCTGGAAGTATATCTTAGAGCATACAAAATGATGCTATCCATGTGTTTCTCCATAATTGAATTGCATCCTTAGCTCACATGTAGACACATTATCACATAAATTTAGATATATATCTGAATCCCACCACCAACAAAAATGTTAGATATTCTATATCTATAATGACATATATTCATTAAAATTCAATTGGTTAAAATTGGCATTGTCTTGGACCAATTCAGCTCAACTAAAATCTTAGTTTTCTTCTGGAAATGTCATTTTCTATTAGCTATGTATTTATAGGTGTCTAAAGTTAGTTGGGACTGTAAAGCGCTGGTGCAAGTGCTCGTTATGGATCCCAGTAAGAAAGACGCTCAGACTTTATAAGTATTGATTAAAATACAATTTATAGGAGATAGCACAAAAAGGAAAAAGGGCATAATATAGATAGTTTTACATCCCTTCAGATGCTGAGAACCCCAAGTTGTGCAGCACTGGATGAACACCAGTCAGGGCATGGCATGCAGTACAGATCCCATGCAGGGATTGGTTCACGAGCATTTTAGTCTTTAGAGCTTTTATAGGATGCTCTTAGAAGTAAACAACTCTATTCAGTATTTCTACTGTCAGACAAAAGATGAAGACTTGCTGCTTTACTTTGAGATAAGGTGAGACATGCAGGTGGCATAATGGCCAGATGCCAAGTGGGAGTCACATACAGGCTGCTCTGTTGCAGCCAGCTAAGTTCATCCACTGGCCAGAAGATAAGAACAATGCAGCACATGTCTGTGCCTACTCAGGTTAATTGTATATGGATCACTAACTCCCTGATGTGCAATAGTCTTCTGATTAGGATCACTACAGGGAAGAATCTGATAACTACCACTTAAATGATTCTTCTTATCTACACATCTTTCTTTTTATTTTAAGAATATTTAACATTTTATTTTACTGCAAGTACTRCTCTTTTTGTAAGGAGCCATAACTGCTCAGCAAACAAAAGTTCTGCAGACTTTAGTTCTTTCTCTTCTTTTTCTTTTTTATCTCTGAGTCCTGAAAAAATGAGAATGGACATTCATGAGAAACTCTAAAACCAGCCACTTCTCAACCTGATTCTGCTACAGACATTTATTTTCCAATGTCTTTATTCCATTTCTTTAATCATGATGCAATCTTCTTTCTCCCTCTCTTTCTACAGTTGCTTGTCTTAAGCTACACGCACTTCTTTCTTTAGAATCCATGACAACTGAGGTGGAGGTGGTGTTGAAAACAGCCTCACTCGCTGTATAATTATAATTAATTTCTATAGTGTTATCCATGCCATGCACTGAATTAAATCAGAATTTACTGCAGGGTTCGTAGTTTAAAATTCTGTGATGCATACACAAGGACTAATAAAGATTGAAACAGTAGAAGGTTAGACATACTAGAATAACCAGAACAGTCAAATGAGTGCCACAGTTGTTAAGCTATGAATACTCATTAACTGTACTGCTGTCTGTCTTAATATATATCTATTTAAACATATTTAATTATCTCCAAGGTGAGATTTTCCTCAGTTGAAGCACATTTCTTACCTCAGCCAGCACCTGGATCTGAAGTTCTCTCGTCCTAACAGAGTGGTCTGAACTCTAGGCTGTTATTATCTTTTCTAGTGAAAGTGTGGCTCCTCCATGTTTTCTATACAGCAAGAACCAATAAAGGACTGTTTTGCCTTCCTTACATACAGCTTCATGAATCACAAGTCCAAATAATCAAAGGTCATAGTTTTGAAATATTCAAGATATTTCTTGAAATCTCAATTTCTTTTGCACATTCCTAGCCCACACTACTCTTTACCCTTTGAGCTAGCGTACAAGTAGCCTGTGCATAGGTGCACTCATGGCTGGTACACATCAGATTACAGGGGCAGTCATAGCTGGTATGCACTGAAATACAAAGTGCACGCATTGCATTACTTTCCATGGTGCTGACCCACTGAGAAATGTCAGCAACAGAGATTACTAACCATTAACAAAAAATTACTGAAACTAAAACCCTACCTATGATTTTCCTCCAGAAACCAAGAGGTTTCTCTTCACTTCTCTATGATTTTCAGAAATAATTGGTAGTGGCTCAATAGCCTTTGAGATGAAGAAAATCAGATAATACAGGCCAAGTGGTAGGTACCATATTTCATTTAAGAGTATTGTAGTCCCTCAACAGCTTCTTATCAAACTGTATATTGACAAAGACTTTATTGCTTTGGAATTATGTGTACCTTTCTAATTTATCTTTTCTTGTTAAATACTGATTTAATAAAGCACTTCATTAGCTCAGCCCATTTCATTGATTTTATATCCCTCCTCATTTCTTATAGGTTTGTTACCTCTTTAGCATTTTCCTCTTGATATAGATTAAAAATTCTTTGACTTCTACTAACCTTGTAACCCTCCCGCCCTGGGCCTTTTTGGGCAAATTCTACTAAGAGACTGTGTGAATAGTTTATACACAAATTAAAAATAAAAAGCAAATTACTTATTGGCTACATATGTAGTTGGGACTAATGCGCTAGAAGGTTCAGCACTGTTACGCTCACCAACCCAGTGAGATCTGTGGTGACTCTTTGCTGGCTAGGCAGCTGTCACGTAGGGAAAGAAGGTTCTTGAAACAGTTTGGTCCTGGATGTTGCTGAGTTGCCACTCTTTGAATCTTTTAGTTTTTCCCTTTCAATGTCACTGGTTTTTGTCCTGAGTCCTTGATCTTCTAGTTATCCTCATCTCAACAATCTTACCTTTCTCTTCAATTTTACTTCTCCTATCTTGCAAGTATGTAGTCTACATACTTTGTCACAGATCTTTTTCACAACTCAGCAATTTTTCCCAGGAATTCGAGTCAAAATTATGCAGCTATGCAGCAACATTGCTAGGCGTTGGATTACAGTCAACTGAAGCACAGGGAGGAGGTATATAATTGCTCTGACTAGTGTCAAATTAATTTGGGGGGATGGGTTGTTTGGGAAGGATAAGTAGTTTCCTGCAATCCAGACTCAATATTGTACACATCTTCTTTTCTTTTACCTTCTGTACTCCTAATGTGGTTTGAAGGAACAGAACTGTTCTTAAAACTGCAGGGCAGATGATAAAACTTTCAGGACTTTTCAGTTTCATCAATAAAGACATGAGAAAAAGTAGAGGAAAGGTGATATAGAGAGGGAAGAAAGAAGGAGAAAATATCTTGAAACTGTCAAAACATTTCACATATATCTGTAAGAATAGCCTTCACTTCTATATGTTTCTTTATGTAACACTTTCAAGAGGACTTGAGAGATAAGTTTGATAATATTCATGTTGATATTTTCAATGCAAATTAATTCTTGGATTGAATTATAATCTCTAGTATTTAGATTATGATGAATAATCACAACATGCATTGAACGACAAATATTCTAGATTTGAACTACATATCTGCTATATTTGAGCTGAATGAGGAAATTATTCAATTAGACACCCCCCTGCTTCAACCCCGGGGAGACATGTCTGCCAGAGGAGAGAAAGTAGAGCTATTCTGCATCACTGAACTGGCTAATTCAACTTTCAGTGCATGATTCAGACATCAAAGCAGCTCCAACTTTTTTGAAAGTCTCTCCCAATTCTCTGAAGAAAACATTGGCTGACTCTTGGAAGAACTCTTTCAGGAAGTGAGCTAGAATTTGGAGTGGATAAACGTAGCCCTCATCATTAGTCCAGGAGAGTTTTTTCCTTTTTATACCATGAAACATTGTACATTATCTGAAATATTTGAACTAATCCTATTACTGTTGCAATTAATCAACATATTCTTCTACCAAAATATATGCCAACTTCCTTGAAACTGCCAAAGTTGAACAAGTGATGCCAGTAACATATTCCTGTGAAACTTTTTGAATCTTCCACTCTGAGAAAGCAACACATTTCAGATTATAATGATTTCCTGAGTGCTTCATAAATAATGTTTTCCTTTGAGGTGAATTCTTAGTGTCATTGAAGGTTTAATTAGTATTACTAAAGAGTAATTTACTTCTAAGCAACACTCCTCATCATGTCAAAGCCCTTTTCATGCTATCAAGTATAAATAAATGTAGTTTTCCTATATAGATATACATAAGCCTTTCCCTCCTCCCCAGAGGAACAATACTAGAATGGCAAGGATGTTATCTTTTTAGTGAAGACCAGCAAATGAATTCTGATAACTTATTCAGTCTTTCTGAAAATACTTAAAACATTAATTTAGAAGAAAAGAAGGGGATGATAGATAGCTCTTTATTGGAGAAATTTGTCTCCTTTGTTGAAGAGATGTGAATAATCAGCATTTGCTTTTTGTAACTGTAATAATCTGATAAGATCCTGTAGCAAAACATCATTATGGGAAATGCCTTTCCCCATTTCTATCCATTATGGAAATGTCACTGTGTTTATCCTAAGGGAAGATGTGGAGAAAATGTTCCTCCAACTCCTAACAGATTTATTCTTTCTTGCTATGCCTGGAAAAGAATGCTTTTGACTGCTGTGCTCTGTCTATGAATGGACCCACCAGGAGTACATCATCGTTGTGCCCAATTCATTCATCCTCTTCCAGTTCACTTCACTGGATCCCAACGGGGGACACGGGCATGCCAGAGGCCGTAATCTCTCTGCAGTACAGCCCCACTGTTCATGGAATTTCTGGAGGGAGACAGCATTCTGCGGACATGAGACAAAAACCGTTGTGAGGTTTCTCACATCATTTTATTTTGGGGTGGAAAGAAAATGGGCCACTTCTATACATAAAATCATATTCTCTAGCCAGGTCTTATACTCTAGAGATGAAAGAACTAGATAGTATTCTGCTCATGACTTGCTTTTGTATATTTAATTTAGAAATCTTGGTGATGCACACAATAAAAATCCTGGAATCAGACATATGGTTTATCATATTCCCATTTTCCACTGCAGTCAAAAGTGAGGTAGTGAGGGGGAGAAGGTTGTATAAAAAGAAGGTTTTTGACAGCACCAACAGTATAAGTGTTAGAGGTTGCTGAATCCAGTAGCCTGATGAGTATGAGGCTGCTGTGGCTCCATGTCCCCAGGTCTAGCCAGTGGCAAGGGTGAGCATGAATTCCTGATAGGCACACATGCATGAATATACACACACACAATACACATACACATGACTAGCCACATGGATCAACACAGACAGAAAGCACAGCACTCAAACAAGCATGGATGGGTTGATAGCTTTCTCCTCTCCACTGATCAAGGTTGAAGTCTGCTGACAGAATGCCTATCCATATACATATACATGTATACATATTTAAATACAATATAAATTGTAGACAGTCAGTCTACCCAGTAGTTGGCCCCATATCTCTCAAGTTGCTGTCATTGAAATGTATGAGGCCCCAAGATTCACAGCCCCACTCCATTATCAAGTTCCCAGACCTACGGTCTCCCCAGTATCTGTCTCCTAGACCTTCTTGTCAGCTACTTGCTAACTAATCTAGCTTGAAGTTCACTAGTGAATTATATACATGCACAAGCACAAGGCTGATGTTCCCTAGGGAAACATACAGCCCATCTCTCTGGTTGCTCACACCCAGATCTATGGGCCCGTATGGCCCATGGCCTCTCCACCAGTTGCTGAGACATTGAGACTTCCACTCACGCTCATTGTACTGGTTTTGGCTGAGGTAGAGTTAATTTTCTTCATAGTAGCTAGTATGGCACTGTGTTTTGAATTTGTGACCAAAACAGTGTTGATAACACACAAAAGTTTTCGTTATTGTTGAGCAGTGCTTGCACAGCATCAAGGATTTTTCTACTTCTTACACTGCCCTGCCAGCGAGTAGGGTTGGGGTGCACAAGAAGTTGGGAGGGGACACAGCTGGGACAGATGACCCCAACTGGCCAAAGGGATACTCCGTACCATATGACGTCATGCTCAGCATATAAAGCTGGGGGAAGAAGGAAGGGGGGGGCGTTTGGAGTGATGGCATTTGTCTTCCCAAGTAACCGTTACACGTGATGGAGCCCTGCTTTCCTGRAGATGGCTGAACACCTCCTGCCGATGGGAAGGAGTGAATGAATTCCTTGTTTTGCTTTGCTTGCACATGCAGCTTTTGCTTTCCCTATGAAAATGTCTTTATCTCAACGCACAAGTTGTCTCRCTTTTATGCTTCCTATTGTCTTCCCCATCCCACCAAGGAGGGAGTGAGGCAATAGCTGTGTGGTGCTTAGCTGCCTGCTGGCTTAAACCACACCACACATGCACAAAAAATAGAAAGCCCCATAACCCAGGGAAAAAAAAGGAAGGAATACAGTTTAATAAGAAGACCAGACATACTGTTGTGACCTTTTCTGGAAGTGCATGGGGTCTCTGTTTATAGCTTTATTAGCCATCTGGAGCAGGATTAAAAAGCATGTATTTACCAGGTAGACCATTTTCACCATTAGCAATGCTTGTGGACAAGCTTGTATACTTGAGGAAATAATTTAGTGGTGGTTTTGCTGTTGTTTTCTAATCTGAACAGAAAGACCTGCCAGATACCTATGGGTTATATGTCATAAACTGAAAGGCATGTGTTCATCCTTTCTATTTAGCTATACAGAACTATTGAGGGTTTCTTAGGAGTGGATTTTCTTCTAATGAAAACAGTAACTTAAGTTCCATCATAAGTTATATTCAAATGTCACACAGAGGCCAATTCATTTTCCACATCTTGTATAACAATTAAATGGAGAAATGTTTTTTCTTTCACTGTGAGTTAACAGCATGGTTCAGAGGAAAGCATGTACCTGCTTTCAAAAAATTGTCAGCTAAACTGTTCTATTATTCATGGAACATTACTTTCTGTATGTCCCAATCCCATTCTGATTTTGAAAATGCAACCTTACTATTGAATTAACACAGAAGAGTACCTTCCTTAAGTGCTAGGTTTTTGTTAAAAGGAAAAGAAATATTGCAATAGCAAAAACAACAAAAAAAATTGTTTACAAAGTCAGTAGAGTTTCATGACGGTTCACTGGGCTTTTTAATTCAAAACAGAATCAATTTTATATGTTTTATATATGTACTTTATATTTCATAATAAGTCTAAATTGCAACATGGCTCCTCAATATGAAACAAATGCTTCATTAATTCATTATGATTTACTTTACCTCATGATGTATTTGGTACAGCATAGACAACTGCACGTAACACAGGTTTTGATCATTGGTGTTTGCTTATTTTATTTGTTCTTAGATTATTTTTGTAGTACTGGCAACATCTTGAATCAGCAACATCTTGCATCAGCATGGGTGGCAAACAGGAGGAGCTGGAAGCCATTGTGCAGCAGGATAGCTATGACAGTCACCATCACAGAAACATGGTGGGACGATTCTCATGACTGGAGTGCTGCAATGGATGGCTATAAGCTCTTCAGAAGGGACAGGCGAGGAAGGAGAGGCGGTGGGGTGGCTCTGTAT
>JAYKAV010003456.1:73530-85923 GCA_035582835.1 Phoebastria nigripes
AAAAAAAAAAAAGTAAAATTCGTGGATTGAGATAAAGACAGTTTAATAAAACAGAAAAGAAAGGGAAGATAATGATGATAATAATAATAATAATAATAATGATAGAATATACAGAATGAGTGATGCACAATGCAATTGCTCACCACCCGCTGAGCGATACCCAAGCAGCGATCACTACTTCCTGGACCATGCCTCCTATTTATATATTGAGCATGACGTCACATGGTATGGAATATCCCCTTGGCCAGTTGGGCTAGCTGTCCCAGCTGTGCTCCCTCCCAGCTTCTTGTGCACCTGGCAGAGCATGGGAAGCTGAAAAGTCCTTGACTAGTGTAAGCACTACTTAACAACAACTAAAAACATCAGTGTGTTATCAACATTCTTCTCATACTAAATCCAAAACACAGCACTAGGAAGAAAATTAACTCTATCCCAGCCGAAACCAGGATAGACACCCATCTACAAGAAGGGTGGGAAGGAGGACCCAGGGAACTACAGGCCTGTCAGCCTGACTTCGGTGCCGGGGAAGAATATGGAGTGGTTCATCTCGAGGGTGCTCACAAGCCATGTGCGGGACAACCAGGGGATCAGGCCCAGCCAGCATGGGTTCATGAAGGGCTGGTCCTGCTTGACCAACCTGATCTCCTTCTGTGACCAGGTGACCCGCCTAGTGGATGAGGGAGAGGCTGTGGATGTGGTCTGCCTGGACTTCAGCAAAGCCTTTGAGACTGTCTCCCACAGCATTCTCCTAGAGAAGCTGGCAGCTCAAGGCTTAGACAGGTGTACTCTGCRCTGGGTAAAAAACTGGCTGGACGGCCGGGCCCAGAGAGTTGTGGTGAATGGAGTKAAATCTAGTTGGTGGCCAGTCATGAGCGGTTTTCCCCAGGGCTCCGTTTTGGGGCCGGTCTTGTTCAATATCTTTATCAATGATCTGGATGATGGGATTGAGCGCTCCCTCAGTAAGTTTGCAGAGGACACCAAGTTGGGCAGGAGTGTTGATCTGCTCGAGGGTAGGAAGGCTCTGCAGAGGGACCTGGACAGGCTGGATCGATGGGCTGAGGCCAACTGTATGAGATTCAACAAGGCCAAGTGCCGGGTCCTGCACTTTGGCCACAACAACCCCATGCAAGGCTACAGGCTTGGGGAAGAGTGGCTGGAAAGCTGCCTGTCRGAAAGGGACCTGGGGATGCTGGTTGACAGCCGGCTGAACATGAGCWGACAATGTGCCAATGGCATCCTGGCCTGTATCAGGAATAGTGTGGCCAGCAGGAGTAGGGAAGTGATCGTGCCCCTGTACTCAGCACTGGTGAGGCTGCAGCTCCAATACTGTGTTCAGTTTTGGGCCCCTCACTACAAGAAGGACATTGAGGTGCTGGAGCGTGTCCAGAGAAGGGCAACGACGCTGGTGAAGGGTCTGGAGAACAAGTCTAATGAGAAGCAGCTGAGGGAACTGGGACTGTTTAGCCTGGAGAAGAGGAGGCTGAGGGGAGACCTTATCGCGCTCTACAACTACCTGAAAGGAGGTTGCAGTGAGGTGGGTGTTGGTCTCTTCTCCCAAGTAACTAGCGATAGGACGAGAGGAAATGGCTTCAAGTTGCGCCAGGGGAGGTTTAGATTGGACATTAGGAAAAATGTCTTTAGTGAAAGAGTGGTTAARCATTTGAACAGGCTGCCCAGGGAAGTGGTTGAGTCACCATCCCTGGAAGTATTTAAAAAGCTTAGGGACATGGTTTAGTGGGCATGGTGGTGTTGGGTTGACAGTTGGACTCGATGATCTTAGAGGTCTTTTCCAACCTTAATGGTTCCATGATTCTATGATCTATGTGAAAATGCAGGCCTGGATTCTTAGGTATGGATTCATACAGGCTGACTCAGTAATCCAACTGAATAAGGTAGGCATGTTGTCACCCTTGGCACACTAATGTACACATGGAAAGCAATATCAATTCATTAATCCTCTCAGTCAAAGGGAAGGGGTTTGAAAGGGCCAGCTGAATCTGGCAAGTCAACAAATGGTTATGGGACTGGTGCTACAGCCAGGGGTTCAGCTACTTAGACCATRGGAYTCGCTTTGAGAAACCTGGTCTACTGGGGGCTGATKGGGTCCATCTGTCAGAGAAGGGGAAGAGCATCTTCGGTCATAGGCTTGCCAAGCTGGAGAAGAGTGCTTTAAACTAAAAATGCCAGGGGAGGGGAACCTCAATCCATCCCACTCCTACCAGTTTGATGCCAGGGCCAGCAATGGATGTCCAGNGATGATCTTAGAGGTCTTTTCCAACCTTAATGGTTCCATGATTCTATGATCTATGTGAAAATGCAGGCCTGGATTCTTAGGTATGGATTCATACAGGCTGACTCAGTAATCCAACTGAATAAGGTAGGCATGTTGTCACCCTTGGCACACTAATGTACACATGGAAAGCAATATCAATTCATTAATCCTCTCAGTCAAAGGGAAGGGGTTTGAAAGGGCCAGCTGAATCTGGCAAGTCAACAAATGGTTATGGGACTGGTGCTACAGCCAGGGGTTCAGCTACTTAGACCATRGGATTCGCTTTGAGAAACCTGGTCTACTGGGGGCTGATKGGGTCCATCTGTCAGAGAAGGGGAAGAGCATCTTCGGTCATAGGCTTGCCAAGCTGGAGAAGAGTGCTTTAAACTAAAAATGCCAGGGGAGGGGAACCTCAATCCATCCCACTCCTACCAGTTTGATGCCAGGGCCAGCAATGGATGTCCAGAGCCTGGAGAAGGATCACAGGTCAGCAGGAGAGCACTTGAAGAGTGGCACAAAGGAACCCCAGCCAGTAAGACAACTTCATTGGGGGCCCAACTTAAATGCCCAACTGCAAACGCACTTAACATGGGGAATAAACAAGAGGAGTTAGAGACATGCGCAGCCTGCAGGGCTACAACCTTATTGGCATCACAGAGACGTGGTGGGATGGCTCCTATGATTGGAGTGTTGGGATGAGGGCAGGAACAGGTGACGTTACAGTGGGGGTCTGCTACAGGCCACCTGACTAGGAAGACCAAGCAGATGAGGCCCCTATAGACAGATAGGAGCAGCCTCACATTCACAAGCCCTGGTCCTCACGGGGGACTTGAACCACCCTGATATCTGTTGGAGGGACAACACGGCAGGGCACAAGCAATCTGGGAGGTTCCTGGAATGCGTCAAGGATAACTTCCTTCTCCAAGTGGTAGAGGAGCACAACGAGGAGAGGTGCTATGCTGGACCTTGTTCTCACCAACAAGGAGGGGCTGGTGGAGAATGTGAAGCTCAAGGGCAGCCTGGGCTGCAGTGACCATGAAATGGTGGAGTTCAAGATCCTTAGGGCACCGAGGAGGGCGCACAACAAGCTCACTACCCTGGACTTCAGGAGAGCAGACTTTGGCCTCCTCAGGGATCTGCTTGGTAGAATGTCATGGGACAAAGGCCTGGAGGGAAGAAGGGCCCAAGAAAGCCGGTTAATATTCAAGGATCACCTCCTCCAAGCTCAGGAGTGATGCATCCCAACAAAGAGGAARTYRGGCAAAAACGCCAGGAGGCCTGTGTGGATGAACAAGGAGCTCCWGGACACACTCAAACACAACAAGGAAGCCTACAGAGGGTGGAAGCAAGGACAGGTAGCCTAGGAGGATTACAGAGAAATTGTCCGAGCAGCCAGGGATCAGGTTAGGAAAGCTAAAGCCCTGAYAGAATTAAATCTGGCCAGGGACATCAAGGGCAACAAGAAAAGCTTCTACAGGTACATTGGGGATAAAGGGAAGATGAGGGAAAATGTGGGCCCTCTCCAGAAGGAAATGGGAGACCTGGTTACCCTGGGATATGGAGAAGGCGGAGGTACTCAATGACTTTTTTGCCTCAGTCTTCACCAGCAAGTGCTCAAGCCTCACCACCCAAGCTGCAGAAGGCAAAGGCAGGGACTGGGAGAATGAAGAGCCACYSACTGTARGAGAAGATCAGGCTCGAGACCATCTAAGGAACCTGAAGGTGCACAAGTCCATGTGACCCAATGAGATCCATCCGCGGGTCCTGAGGGAACTGGCAGGTGAAGTTGCTAAGCCACTATCCATCGTATTTGAGATGCCACAATTGTGGCAGTCCAGTGAAGTTCCCACTGACCGGAAAAGGGGAAACATAACCCCCATTTTTAAAAAGGGAAAAAAGGAAGACCCGGGGAACTACAGGCCAGTCAGTCTCCCCTCTGTGCCTGGCAAGATCATGGAACAGATCCTCCTGGAAGCTATGCTAAGGCCCATGGAGGACAGGGAGGTGATTTGAGACAGCCAGCATGGCTTCACCGAGGGCAAGTCCTGCCTGACTAACCTAGTGGCCTTCTAGGATGGAGTGACTACATCAGTGGACATGGGAAGGGCTCCAGGTGTCGTCTATCTGGACCTCTGTAAGGCCTTTGACACAGTCCCCCACAACATCCTTCTCTCTAAACTGGAGAGGTATGGATTTGACGGGTGGACTGTCCAGTGGGTGAGGAATTGGCTAGGTGGTCACATCCAGAGGGTAGTGGTCAACAGCTCAATGTCMAGATGGAGATCGGTAAMGAGTGGTGTCCCTCAGGGGTCTGTATTGGGACTGGTACTGTTTGATATCTTAATGAATGACATRGACAGTGGGATSGAGTGCACCCTCAGCAARTTTGCAGAWAACASCAAGCTGAGTGGTGCAGTTGMCACGCCTGAGGGAGGGGATGCCATCCAGAGGGACCTGGACAAGCTGGAGAAGTGGGCCTGTGTGAACCTCATGAGGTTCAACAAGGCCAAGTGCARGGTCCTGCACCYGGGTCRGGGCAACCCCCAGTATCAAYACAGGCTGGKGGATGAAGGGATTGAGAGCAGCCCTGCCGAGAAGGACTTGGGGGTACTGGTGGATGACAAGCTGGACATGAGCCAGCAATGTGCGCTCACAGCCCAGAAGGCCGACCGTATCCTGGGCTGCATCCAAAGAAGCGTGGCCAGCAGGTCAAGGGAGGTGATTCTGCCCCTCTCCTCTGCTTTGGTGAGACTCCACCTGGAGTACTGCGTCCAGCTCTGGAACCCTCAGCACAAGAAAGCCATGGACCTGTTGGAGTGGGTCCAGAGGAGGGCCACAAAAATGATCAGGGGGATGGAACGCCTGTCCTATGAAGAAAGGTTGAGAGAGTTGGGGTTGTTCAGCCTAGAGAATAGAAGGCTTTGGGGAGACCTTATTGCAGCCTTTCAGTACTTAAAGGGGGCTGTGAGAGACTGAAAGAGTTAATGTGAAGTTGATGTCTCAAACATTGTGGCAAAGCAAGTTCTGTATAGCAAGGATAAGCCACAAGTGAAAAGTCGATTAACAGAGGACCAGGAGGGCGTGCTAGAGGATGCGCAATTCCGAGTTCTGCCAAGTAACGATGACTCACCATATCTGGGAAAAGGCCATACAGAGTTTATCTGAGGAAGGGGCTTGCGATCACCCAAAGACCACCCGAAAGACCCCTCGCGACCTGCCCTGCCCCCCCCCCCAGTGGCACCTGTGCAGAAAACCAAAAGCTACGTGACTGACATAATCAGGGAGGGTGGAAACAAGACTACAAAAGGACACCAACTCAAGGAGCCAGCRCGCGCCCATCACCGGAGGATTGCCACATTCGTCATCACCATCACGGGATCCAAAGGTGGTGATATCTCTCTCTCTCCTTTCTCTTTTCCTGTCTTTCCTCTTCTTCTCCTAAATGTTTCAATAGAACCCACATTGCCTACCATTACGGTTCATGTTGTTTATTGCTATGCTTTCCAAGTTCAGGTTGCYTCTACCTTAAACAAAACGTTTAATCGATCGTTTGGTGTCGTTTCACCTTAATTTAGCCCAAGGGAATTTCAAAACCTCTATGACCCCCCTGCTGGTTTGCCCAGTCTGGGTCGTAACAGAGGCTTATAAGAAAGATGGGGACAAACTTTTTAGCAGGGCCTGTTGCGACAGGACAAGGGGGAATGGCTTTAAACTAAAAGAGGGTAGATTTAGAYGAGATATAAGGAAGAAATTTTTTATGCTGAGGGTTGTGAGACACTGGCACAGGTTGCCCAGAGAGGTGGTAGATGCCCCATCCCTGGAAACATTCAAGGTCAGGTTGGACGGGGCTCTGAGCAGCCTGATCTAGTTGAAGATGTCCCTGCCCATGGCAGGGGGGTTGGACTAGATGACCTTTAAAGGTCCTTTCCAATCCAAACTATTCTATGATTCTATGATTCTGTAACATGCAAAAGATAATCTATATGCTGTATGAATCAACCTCTGGAAATATCTCCTGCTACTACACAGGTAACCTAAGATGGCTTTTCTTGCTTATTGAGGGATAACGTGTAATAACTGAAAAGAATACTTCATTCTGCTTAAAGAACAAACTAGAAGAGCTTGAATTTCTGTCTTCGATAAGCCTGGAGGTATTTTTCATTTATCAATGTGTTTCCTTTAAGAAAAACTGAAGATAAAATTTACTAATGAAAATTTCCACATTAACTTAGTTTGTCATCTGTGTTTGAAAACAAAACATGTGTGAACAGCTGCTAGACCAAAACATATAAAATCTTAATGTAGAAAAATACTACTCTTACATATAAAATATAGACTCAGAATCATTTAGTTTGGAAAAGACCTCTAAGATCATCAAGTCCAACTGTAAACCTAACACTAAACCATGTCCCTAAGCACCACATCTACACGTCTTTTAAATACCTCCAGGGATGGGGACTCAACCACTTCCCTGGGCAGCCTGTTCCAAAGCTTGATAACAGTTTTGGTGAAGAAATTTTTCCTAATGTCCAATCTAAACCTCCCCTGGCGCAACTTGAGGCCATTTCCTCTTGTCCTATCACTTGTTACCTGGGAAAAGAGACTGACACCCACCTCTCTACAACCTCCTTTCAGGTAGTTGTAGAGAGCAAGAAGGTGTCTCCTTGGCCTCCTTTCCAGGCTAAACAACTCCAGTTCCCTCAGCCATTCCTCATAAGAACTGTGCTCTAGACCCTTCACCAGCTTCGTTACTCTTCTTTGGACGCGCACCAGCACCTCAATGTCTTTCTTGTAGTGAGGGGCCCAAAACTGAACACAGTATTCCAGGTGTGGCCTCACCAGTGCTGAGTACAGGGGCACGATCACTTCCTTACTCCTCCTGGCCACACTATTTCTGATACAGGCCAGGATGTTATTGGCCTTCTTGGCCACCTGGGCACACTGCCAGCTCATGTTCAGCTGGCTGTCGACCAGCACCCCCAGGTCCTTTTCCGACAGGCAGCTTTCCAGCCACTCTTCCCCAAGCCTGTAGCCTTGCATGGGGTTGTGACCCAAGTGCAGGACCCGGCACYTGGCCTTGTTGAATCTCATACAATTGGCCTCAGCCCATCGATCCAGCCTGCCCAGATCCCTCTGGAGAGCGTTTCTACCCTCAAGCAGATCAACACTCCAGCCCAACTTGGTGTCGTCTGCAAACTTACTGAGGGTGCACTCGATCCCCTTGTCCAGATCATTGATAAAACTATTAAACAGAACTGGCTCCAATACTGAGCCCTGGGGAACACCACTTTAATTTACTTGCCGCCATTGCCCCCTATCCCTTAAGTCACCACGTTCAGCCAGGCGGAGAGAGGATAGGGAATCCTCCAAATCATGCATCCTSTCTGCCTGTCGGGCCTGTCTCAGGGAACTTAGGGTGCGACTCCAGTAGTCTCTCTCTCTCTCGGACTCCCTGATACTCCGCAACCTACTCTCCTACTCCCGGAGCTCTGTCACTAAGCGGAGGAGTTCCTCTACCTGGGCGCACCTCCCACAGGTGTGCTCACTGTTGCCGTCCAGTACTGGTGTAAGAGCAGGGCACAGCCTGCAGCCTGGCACCTGGGTGGCAGCGCGTTCACATCAGAGCTCTGCCTGGGAAGCTGCATCAGTCATGGTGGGTGCAGAGTTTAGAGTGGACATAGCCTTCTGCTGSGTGGATACCATTGCTCCCTGGTCAAGCCGGCAGAGCTTCAGCGCTCTTCCTGTGTGCCCTGCCATGCGAACTGCCACGCGAACTGCCACACCATGCCCTTGCTGACGCACTACGCGCTGTTTGCCTGCCCTGTTCRCAGTGCTCCTGGTTGCCAGCGCTCCCTAAGGGCTTCTTTGATACGTGGGGTCGGGGGGGCTTGGCCGCTGTTGCTCCTGGCCCCACCCAGGTCTTGACAGCCGCTGTGGCTGGAGCTGTGGGCTCCTGGTGCTTCTCTCGGCTCCCCTTGAGGTTTCCCCKGTTCAGCAAACCCCCATGTGCACCGCGCTAGAGCGCTCCACTGCAGATTGTGCTGGCACTGGAGCTGCTTATTGAGTTACATATAATGTAACTTAACTCATAKCAGCTTCACTGAGAACAAATTTTTTTCATAGATCTTCAGAATCACATCAAAACAAATTAAACACATTTCTATAGATTGCTGGACTGCTGGAAGCAAACTTTGGTTATTCCCCCAAAATTAACACTGTTTAACACCATTCTGACATTGAGAGGCAGAATTTCATTCATACATCAAAATATTTCCCTTCGGTTTTATAAAAAAACCTTTTCACTTATTGCCATGTTGAACTTAAAATTCTTAACAAGGTAAATAATAACATCATTTGGTTTCCATTTCCTTTGAGGTACTAAAAGGAAAAGATGAACTCAGATTCTTAGTAAAGGATTAATCTCATCAAAAAAACATAAATTGACGGAGTGAATTAATCTCACCTGATAGATGTCCACAGCACAGAATCTGTATCTGAACTAGTCATGCTAAACCCTCATATAATCAATGGACAGAACAGGCACTTAGAGRGTCTGATTCAGCGGACCTATTTTAGATACTTATATTTGAACAAATATCTATTTCTCTCAGGTGACTAAGAAAGGAACTTAGAGTGACTCCAACGTCAAGCAAACATACTTCTAACGAACTGCTAATGGACTAGGACCAAATTAGGACTTGACTTATTCCCACTGAAGAATAAAATTGAATTTTCAGACTCCTTTAGAACCAGAGAACATCAGTGTTACAAAACACATTAACTTTTCCCAGATGTCATTTTCATACTTCTTCCTAACAACTTTGAGCTACATCTAGTTTAAGCCTGACCTGCCATCATTTAAGCTGGTTTTACATATGATTGATGCAAATTTCGTAGATAAACTCAGAGCTTAGGCATTTTAGTTTTACAAGAAAATTTTATCCAGGATTCAGCTCTAGAGTCATACATCTAAATTTAGGGGTCTACAGTTTAGAGGTTCAGCTCCAGACTATATACAGGTACATTTGCACATATGCGTGAGCACAGGATTCAAATCAGTTGCCTAACTGGTTCAGAACAGATGCATCTACTGCCATTTGAGATACCTGAGCATATCTGAGACATTCAACTAGGTCTAGCAGTTGTGTCACCAGGCATAAATGACCTTGCCCTTGTGGAGCAGACCTGAAGCCATCTGTGACATCTCACTTAGATTAAATGCCTGTGCTCAGGCAACTAAATAGACCTCCTACACAATGTAGTCACTGGTGTCTGAAGAGCTATTTTGCTAAGCCAGATGTTGACAAACTGAATAGAGAAATGAATAGGTGTGTTCTGGTGTTTTTTGGTTTTGTTTTTTCTGAAAGAATGAGGACTGGAAAATTTCTTGGTGCTTTATGATTGCTTTAATAAAATCACCTAATTAATTCTTTCTAGCAAAAGAATTCACTAAACCCAACAAAAAATAATTAGAAGACCCAAGAAATGTTGTGTACTTTGAGGTACTACCTTGGAAACTGGGACAACAGGTTAGCACAAAACAGTTCTGCAGAGGGAAGACAATTTGGGAAATGAGGAAAGCAAGCTGTCCAACAGAAACTGTCCTGGTAAACACAGCGTACAATGCTGAACTTCTGTTCTTCTTTTAAGGGACATCTGTACCTTAAATTGATCTGAAGATACTACATATTAATTCTTTAATTTATTGCGTATTGACGTTTCATCTTGTACACAAATGCAGAAAATTTATGCTACATTTTGCGTGTATTTTTTGCTTGAAAAAGGAGGGAGCATTAGTTTGAGTTATTAAATAAATATTACCAAGAGGAAAAATATAACATTTTGCAATTGCCTAGACCTTTTCTGGATACAGATAAGTGTTCAGTTGTGCTTTATATGCATGGTGTACAGAAAAAGGCAAGCAGTTTCTTCTACTATTTGGGTGACATTTAAATTGAAGGTCATTACTTTGGGTGCTTCCACTTTCTAGATATCAAAACTTTGAGATATTTGTACTTTGATCTAGTAATTTAGCTCTAGATATCCAATTTGGAAAACTTTGGCTTTAGAATTTCACCCTGCAATAAGTCAGTGATGAAGAGAAGAATTAACTCTTCTCTCCCAGTCAGAACTTTAAGTCCGTTAAATAGCATATGTGCAGTAGACAGATATACAGACCTCTGAAGTCAGATGGCATATCATGCATACAAGCTTATACTTCCTCATGGGACTGCTTTTCCTTTTCATGAAGGCTCAATGGAATCCTAAACACTCCACTGCAGATAGAAATGAGCAGGCTGCATTATCCCCAGGCTATTGCAAGGAATAGAAAATAACCCCAACCCTTTTCTTTCATCTTAATGACCTTTGGATGGGTGGTGGTGGTGCGGAAATGTATCTCTGTGAGTAGTATTAGGATTGCTTTTTACATTTAGCACCACCTGAACTTTATTTGAGTGAAGGGTGGTTCTTCACAGAAAGTCCACACAGAAAGGAAGAGTAATCACAGCAAAACAAAAATACAGGAGAAAACCTGTATTTATTAATTTAAAAAAAAAAAAAAAAAAGTAAAAGAAAAGAAAAAGGAAAACTCTCTGCTAGTTTGGCTTCCCAGATATTCTTTGGAAGAGTAACTGTCTGATTATTCTGTGATGTTAAGGTATGAATTTTTAATACTAGTTTGTTCCAAAAGATGAGATATGATACCTAACACAGCTTGGAAATATGAGGATTTTTCTTACTAAAAAAATGCCATTTGACTATCAGAAATATTTGCCACATTACATAAATATAGATTATGGTAGCTATTGAGATCAATAAGTGATGGATTATTATTGTTATCTTTTTAATGAATATGGGAAAATATAGCCTCCGTTAGAAGTCCATCCAGAACTTCAGGAGTGATGACGTCTGTGAGAATTTTACTTTTTCAGAAGAAGAATATGTCCCTGATTCTCTCAGGCTGATGCATTTGTAATGGATGTCTCTGGATCTATGCTGAGCCCCATTAAATCACTTTGCTGGATATAGAAGTACATCCATATGAATCAGCCTGTTGATCAGGTCCTATGTTCTCACAAAGATCATCAGAGTGATGCATAGACAGTCTTGAAGTCCCATTTAAACACTTCAAATAGACTGTAAGTGGGAGTTAAATGCTTTATAGGTTTCTGATGGCTTTTCACAGAGGGAATTACACCCTAAGTGAATGTACAGGCTGCCTACATCTTTTATACAGTGTCAGGAATTCATAAGCTGCCTTTGTTCAGAGAATTTCTGTATCCTTTTTACACTGTAGACTTCTCATAGGAATTGTTTTGTGTCTCTAATACTGATAGCCTATAAACATTATAACACATAGATATCTTTTTAAAACAGCGTTTACCAAGTTATCATTGTCAAAGAGACAGAGGGCTGGGATTTTTTTTCATTGTATCAAACCCTTATTAGTCCAATACAAAGAATAAGACAAAGTTATTTGTGGGTTTTTTTCCCCTAGAAACTAAGGAGAGGTGTATGATTTTAATATCACTTGTCTTTGATCTCCCTCTGCCTTCACTTATGCTAGTTATTTCATCAAAACCTTCATTGTTATTTAATTCCAATAGAGAGATCAYAGAATCACACAGAATCACAGAATCATTCAGGGTGAAAGGGACCTCTTGAGATCATCCTCTGCTCAAGTAGGGTCAGCTACAGAATGTTGCCCAGGACCATATCCAGTTGGCTTTTTAATAACTCTGAGGATGAAGACTCCACAACCTCTCTGGGCAACTTGTTCCAGTGTTTGATCACCCTCACAGTAAAGAAGTGTTTTCTTGTGTTCAGGTGGAATGTCATGTGTTTCAGTTTTTGTACATTGCCTCTTGTCCTGTGACTGCTGAAAAGAGTCTAGCTCCCTTGTCTTCATTACATCCCGTAAGGTGTTTATACACATTGATAACATCTCCCCTGAGCCTTCTCTTCTCTTCTCCAGGCTGAACAGTCCCAGCTTTCTCAGACTCTAGGTTCGCAGGTTCAGACTTCTAGTTTCTAGAAACTAGGTTCGCAGGGGGAAGGGGATAAAATCAGGCTCACGAGAGATGAGCCTAGGGGTGGCACGCCACTGTTGGGGGCAAAAG
>JAYKAV010003456.1:88663-99538 GCA_035582835.1 Phoebastria nigripes
TTGGGTTGATGGTTGGACTTGATGATCTTAGAGGTCTTTTCCAACCTTAATGATTCCATGATACTTCTATGACTCTCCTCATATGACAGATGCTCCAGTTCCTTAATCAGCTTTGTGGCCCTGGGCTGGACTCAATCCAGTAAGGCCATATCTCTCTTGTACTGGGGAGCCCAGAAGTGGGCCCAGTACTCCAGATGCAGCCTCACCAATGTTGAATAGATCACATGATACATGATCTACATTGCAAAGGTGGTAGGAAATCTTGAAAAAACTTAGAAATGCATGGAGTACTTCAGATCCGTTTGTCAATGCTTATTTCTTATGGCTGTATATTAAATAGTTATAGTGATTGGATGTGGTTTTGGTAAGCTTTTACTTATCTAAGTACTTTTATTTTTTGAGAAATACAAATTTTSATAGCTTTGATCCTGAAATCCCTGATCTTTTCATTCTACATACTTAGCATATATGCTATTAGAGGAGACAGACAAGGGCCTGAACTCACTTTTGTCTGTTTGTGCCCTACTTTAAGTAGTAGTTATATCTGTGGCAGATTTATTCCATTTAATGAGACAATTCTCATTAGGAAATTACTCAAATGTTTAGACTCTGACAGAATATCGATCCACAAGCCAGTATAGATCCACAAGCCGCTATAGAAGAAACCATTATGACATTATTTTTATAGATAGTAAAGTTTCTAAAATACAGATAAAATATAGGAAGTTGGTTTTTGTACTGACAATTTCTATTTCTTACAACTTCTACAAATTTTTTTCCTGGTTGAATTTGCTAGGGATTTTGGAGGTTTTTTTCCAAGGCAACAGCCATTGTACATCACAAGGTTTTACAAAAAGTCACTTTTGCTTTTAATTGTTTAGATAAAATCACCTTGATTAATGAGATCTTATATGCAAGGATTCTGAGACTTATTATTTGTCAAGATACCTTTGACAAAATTAGAAAAATAGAAGAAATCATTGCTTTCTGATGGCCCCGAATCTTCATGATTARCAACTTATTTCATCAGGAGGTGCATTAATTTATGTAAACTACAAATAAATATTTCTGTTTCAGCTTTAATCAAGATCATATCAATAAATAAATGTGGGACTCATGGCTTGGCTTAATGAATCTACACTTATCTCTTAATGTGCTTATCAAGCCACCTCCACTGTGAATTTAAACAGCAACTGTTTTGAAGGGACCCACACAGACTCAGGTGGCATAAATTTTCCAGTGGTAGAAGAAACCTTAGCCCATGCTTGCAAAACCATTATTAAAGAAGCATTTTCACTGCAAAGGCCAAAGTGGTGGTAAGCAGAGAAGTGGAAAACATGAAGTCCATTTTTTGACAGGAAGGAAGAGAGAAAGGGTTCCTTTCTTAAAGTGAATAGAAGTACATAGTAGCTTAACTGTTTGCAATTTAACTCTCAAAAACCATTAATGGACTATTTGGTGGGAATACTAGTAGGCTCAAACGAACACAAATATAGGAGTATGAAAGGTGACATCTTTCATTTTCAGTTAATAATGTTTCCAGCTACAGATAAATTTTTTATTCACCACTGGTAAGACCATGATTGGAAATATGTGTGCTGCCTTGTCTGACATACTTCTAGCATGAAGAGACTCAACAAGATAGAGGCCAGAGGAACAAATCAAAAATGATAAGCAGTCCCTAGAATTTAACTGAGAAGCAAAGATAACTGTCACATTTATTCTTGCACCGTCCTCTTTTTTCTTTTTTTTTTTAGAATAATTTTCAAACTTAAAAAGCAAAGGTGAAGGCATTCTCTATGTGGATGACAGAGTATAATGACATACAGCACTACGGAAGATTTCACCTAGATGTTAAATACAAGTTTCTAATGGTAAGTGCAGTCAAGTACAAGTATGAATTGCTTAGGTAGGCTGCAAAATCTCCTTTGCTGATTTTTTTTTTTTTTTTTTAAAGAAGCAAGCTTGATATCAATAGTGCTTAGGGTATGTTACATCCTACAGCTGATATATCAGAAAGAAGGACTGGGTGAATTTTCAAGATTTTGTTGCGCTATTTTCTGCCATGCTGTTTGCTAAGATACTGGCAATGATGTTAGTGTTTTCTATTAGTTAAAGTATTATCTGTTAATCATAGAATCATAGCACCAGAATCATAGAATCATAGAATCATAAAATGGTTTGTGTTGGAAAAGACCTTTAAGATCATCCAGTTCCAACCCCCCTGCCATGGGCAGGGACATCTTTCACTAGATCAGGCTGCTCAAAGCCCCATCCTACCTGACCTTGAACACTTCCAATGATGGGGCATCCACAACTTCTCTGGGAAGCCTGTTCCAGCGTTTCACCACCCTCACCATAAAAAAATGTCTTCCTTATGTCCAATCTGAACCTACACTCTTTCAGTTTAAAACCATTGCCCCTTGTCCTGTCATTACAGACCTTGGTAAAACAGACGTCTTTCTCCATCTTTCTTACAAGCCCCCTTTAAGTATTGAAAGTCTGCAATAAGGTCTTCCCAGAGCCTTCTCTTCTCCAGGCTGAACAACCCCAACTCTCTCAGCCTTTCTTCACACCAGACACAAGCCCAGACAGCCACGTCCCCTCCTCCTCTTGGGTTGGCAGAGGCAGAAGGTCACTAGTGCAGCACACACACCACACTCTCCAGGTTCACAAGCACACGCACATTCACTGATCCCCTGAGCACCAGCATGGACCCTCTGTCTGCCTGGCACCCCTTCCCGGATCCCAGCCAGACAAGTGTACTGACCGGCACCGTTTTACACATGACCTTTTATACCCCTTTCTGCCTATTCCCCACTTTGTTCCTCCCCCCATCACCTTCCTCTAAACACTGGGTGCCCTTATCTACTTCAAGCTGAGCCCCCTGCTCACTCCAGTTGCTGGCACCACAGTCTGGGGTCACCTATATTCCTGGTCATGCCAGCAGCTGGCACTGAGTCTTTGCAGCACTGGCATGCATGGGATAGAGAGTGAGATTACACAGACAGAGTGTTAAGAAAAGATAGAATAAGACAGGACAGACTGTGATGATCAGGCAGAGGGCTCAGCCAGACAAGTGTACTGACCGTTCACGTTTTACGTGAGACTGGCCCCTTTTATACCSTTTTCTGTCTTTCCTCCATTTTTTGTTCCCTGCAGACCCCCTTCCCCTGCACATTGTCTCATCAGTTGGCACAACCCCACTGACCCCCTCCAATACCCTGGACCCTCTTTATTAGTTACAAAGTCCCAGTTGGCCTGTAGTTTCTTGATAGCCCATTGATTACTGTGACTGATGAGGTTAGTTTCTTGTGTTTGTCTCCATCATGTTTGTCTGTCAGTTTTGTGTCTGTATGTTTTGTTTATGGCTTCCCCCTTTTCCACAGTATCCCATTTGACAAGGTCCTCCATCAGTTAATCTTACTGAAATAATTGTTCCCTTGTTCCACGTACAATTCAATTAGTATGACTGAGCAGGTTTGGTTCTTGTTAGTGCCTGTTACTGCCTCCCTTATTCTTGGTCAGTCATGTTTGTGTCCCTGTATGTTCTTCTTTATGGCTTCCTCTTTTTCTCATTATCCCCTTTTTGCATTTAAACCACCCTTGACCACATATCCTTAAAGGAACATACGCTCTCTCCTTCCACATACCCTTCCAAGTATCACAGTAACTGGACTACTATTACTAACTTTATTATGTCTCAGTTACACTTTGTTTAAATTAACAAAAAAATCTTGACTTCATATATAAGGCGTGTTCCACTTCTTGTCCATAACAAGATTTTGAGTGTAAAAGTGTTAGCATGCAAAGGACAATGGTGCTTATCAGTTGTGCCTTTCTTCCTTTCTCTGTCCCTCACTACTAAAGTTCATTATATTTATTTTACATCTAAATAGATGCTAGAAATATTTTGTTTTTTTCTTGCCTTACAGAAGGTTTTACCAGATATAATCTCTGCTTAGCTTAATGTAACTATCTAACTGTTAATTGCATCAAATGTAAATGATACAGAAAAATCTAATATACCAAAACTCTATGAATTAAAGTTCCTCTGGAAAGGGATGCTTTTCTCTTTTGAACAACATTCTGATCCATAGCTTTTAAAAGAAATGCCAAGCAAGCTTTCATGCTTAGGGGATGGAAAGAAAAGTAATCAAGTTTAGAGCCTGGCTGTTTTTTGAATGACATTTTTAAAAGCTTTGGTAAAAGTGTTTCAAAATATAACTTCATTTTTAACTAGATATTCTGCACTGACTTTCATCCTAATCATCCTATTTTCAGGCTGTCTGCTGTTATTATAAGGAAGAAAAGGAGAAGAATCATTGGAAAAGATTAAGGTAGGACTTTTTCAATAAAGGGTAAAGCTTCTTTTTGTTAATTTTTCAGCTCTCTTGACAAAACCTAGTGTCCTGGTTTCAGCTGGGATAGATTAGTTCCAAATAATGCAACCACTACAAAGTGTGTATCAGAAACGGTTACTGACTTGCGCTCATTCCTGAAATATGTCCAGGAATCATTTGGGAAAGTGCTAGTCAGTTTGGGATGAAAGCACACCAGCAACTGTTCCAGCAAATAATCTGGATAGATAATTTAGTCCAAGTGCTGGGGGACTGGCACTGTTTGTTTCATTAGTAGCTACATCAAGATCAAGGGACCCACTGGCGCATGCCAAGACTCGCTTCCAGACCACATGCTTGGGTGTCCTTTCCATGTGACAGAATGAGCCTGCTTGTCTCTGCCTCATCTCCAGCAGAATTAGAATGACCAAGCCTCTATTGTAAATAAAGGCAGGAGTTCATTATCATGTCTTAAAAATTTATTCATATTTGTATTAATAAAGTTTTATTAATAAAAGTAAACTTTTTACATAATTTCTGTGTTTTCAGAAATAAAACTTCCAGTACTTTCAGAATTTTTAAAGTTTATATCCAGATTTTCCAGAGAATCAAAAAATCTATTCTGCTATTGTTCTTTTTCAGCCCAATAGCTGTCACACAGTTGTTCTGAGCATGCATTTTTTTTAATGCCTTGCTCATTGSTGGTAAAGAATGTGATATGTTGATTAAGGATGGCTGCAGTACTTATTTGTAGTGAGATCTTAATGTCCAACATCTTTATCACTGCTAACATTGGGTGGACTGGAATCTGTTTGGGTACAATTCTAGAAAATTSTGGAAAAGCTGCTAATTTTTTAAAGAAATTTAAATAGCACCTAGAAATGCTCGGTATATTAAACAGAATACTTAAATCCCACAGATTCTGTTCTTTTAAAGGAAACAAATGTTACATAAAGTTTCTGAACAAAGCATTTTATTCTAGGAATTTTTATTGAAGTTCACATAGTGCATTTAGAATAACTATACTCCAGCACCCCAAAATGTTACACTGTATGAATTGCAAATGGTCTTATTTTAAGGAGGATGCTTTTTAATTTTTTTTTAATTTTTTTTTAAGCTTTTCTGAGAACTGTCAAGATGACAAGCTGATTTTACTGAACTTTTTTCAGGCAGAAAAGTTGAACCAAAAATGATAATTTGATTAAATTTTAGCGTGGCATGAATATCTATTGGTTTTGCTGGATATTTTTTATTTTACCAACAACCACTACTCCTTTAAATTTAAAAAGAAAAAAAAGTTGGTGCTTATCAAACAGGCTTTACTGAATAAGTGCTTAAAATGCTTCAGATCTGAAATCAATAAACATACTAATTATATGCCTTAACTTTAAACACATGATTTACCTCTCCAGTGAACCAATTTATATATTGGAAGTGTAATTTATGTTCAAGTGATTCTTTTTTTTTTCCTTGGCTTCAAACAAAGTAAGAAAGAATAATCCCAACAAAGGTGTTTTTGTCATCACTCAGTTGTTACTTGCATCAAATTTCAGAAGGCAGTTATCTTTTACATTCTCACTCTTTTTTCTTGTATAAATGAAATATATATGATCATTAAGTTTCCTTTAATCTCCAAACAATTCAGATGTCATTCTTTTTCTTGCTTTCATTAAAATGGAGAGGGGAAATTAAATAAAATGAAATCTTCAGGTAGTTGCATGAATGAGACAATGAGCATGTTGGCTGTTTTCTCAGACTTCCCACCACCCTCATTGCTACAGCTTTTGGTACATTGTATTAGGGAAGGGTACCATTTTAAAAGTGTGTGTTGTCTTCTACTAAAAACAAGATAAAAAAAAAAAAAAAAACACAACAAAAAACCAACAACGTTACACTTAGATGAATGGAATTTGTCTGCTTGTGACTTAGGCAATATGCAGTTCACTTACTTTCCATTGTCTCTTCTGAAATGTCCAAAAAATGGTCTTACTTTTCTGTATCAACAAACCATTTCATTCATTTTAAAGTTATCTTACTCTGTTGTTTAGAAGTTCATGTCAAGCAGATTTTTAAATTAGAGCACCTCCAAAAATGGAAAACTGACTTTACAATTTCTATGACATTTTAGACTAGCTTTACTGTTGAAGACAAATGAGAAAAAGAAAAAAGAATGAATCCATGCAAACAAACAGAAAACCTTGTGGCCCATACAGTGGATAATAGCTTTTCCATCCTCTTCATCATTCTTAAGTGTGAACAGATTATCCAAATTACTGTGCAGTTGTATGGAAACTGCTTCTTATTAATATGATCAGACACCTTTGTATGGAGAGTGATGATGGCATAGTACACAATCAGAATTTGCAGAATGTAGCTGCCAATGCAATATCTAAGCTTCTTTTCAAAGGAACTGGTGTTTAAAATTTGAATCTGAACTTCTGCTTTTTGGAGGAATGGAAGTGCAGTGAACCTGTAYTGTAAAACAATATCAAAGAAATGCTGATTAGGAAAGCAGATAGTCTGCAGAACTGCACAATATAGATCAGGAAAAACAAATCCGAGCCCATAAAATCTTTACTTTTGCAAGATCAAAGATCAGAACTGTTCAGTTTTCTACACCTTTCCTTCATTCTTAATCTAGCTCTTTGCTGTACATTCTGTTCAGTCTTGATTTAAGAAAAAAAACTAAAAAAAAGAAATCCATCTTCTATTGTTCGTTCTTACATTACCAAGAAGGTTTGATTCTGAGGTCTGATATTTTTTATTTCAATCAGAGATAAGTACCATTTCTACTGCAATATGTGTAGGGTTATTATTTGCTTTGAATTCCTGTGAGGGAGCAGAGGTGACTATGAGCTGTTTCATCATCTGTCCTTAACTTTCTTATTTGTCAAACCTATTCTTTGTTGGACTTCTGTTTACCCATGCAGATAGGAAAACAGATAGTGGCTTATTGTCCTTCCAAGCTACTGTAAGTATTATTGTTTAAAGCTTCTAAATAACTGAAGGTTAATTTCTATGTAATACCTTGAAAAAATAAACTGGTATAAAATAATACTTTTTTTTCTCATTTGTTTTAACGTTGGACTTCTTAAATTATTATTGTTTCTCTGATATGAGAACAGCTGAAACTCTGAAACATTTTTTTCATTGAATGAAAATATTCCTCAGTTACTAAATTGAGTAAGACAATTTGTAAGAAGTACTTCCCAATTAGCTAATATTTACCTTCTTATTTAGGGGGGAGAGTTCCTTGCTTATTAATGAAATCTCTACTTACAATATAGTTTGGCTATTTATCTTCAGAGAAAAAATCACAGATTATTCTCAGTTCAGGAATTTGAAATAGCATTTTACGTTGCCAGTGAAAAAGCCTGATACGCTCAAAGATGCTCTTGACCACTAGAACTGCATTCATAATTCCATGCTTCACTAAAATCTCATGAGAAGTGCACAGAGAAGAGAAAAACACTGTATCTTATTGCCTGTATAGTTGCTTTTAGCAGACTGTGAATAAATACTGGAGTCTTTGTGGATAATTATCTGAAAGCATCTGTTAAATAGTCATTATTAGTCTACTTGGCAAATAATATGAGCATGTCTTAGAAAAGGAAGGGAATGAAATAGAAAACATAATGCTGTTACCATAGAGATTTATGAGGCATACAGTCCTTGGAAACTGCTTGAAGTTCTTACCACAGCAAAACAAATATAGAATAGATATTCTAAAGAAAACCAAGGGTGATCAGAGGTACAGAATGACTTTCATAAGAAGAAAAGTAAATAGACTAGGATCCATCAGCTTGGAAAACAGTAGCTAGCAGAGGATATGCTAGTGGTCTAAACTCACGGATGGATAGAAAAGATAAATAGGGAATAATTATTCGCTATTTCTTATGATGTTAAAAAAAMCCCAAAAACAAACAAAAACATTCCTACTGAATAATAAAGTAGCACGCTTAAAAACAACTTTTTTATATATAATGTGATTAATTTATGAAATGCACTGGCAAGTAATTGTAAAAGTATGAGCGGGTTAAAAAATAAAGTATTCAGTTTCAGACTGGATACCTTTAGGCTGTTAAACACAACAGTACAGCAAGGTTTTAATGACTAGAAGCTTGGAGGGTATCCCAAAGGGAAACTTGTCTTTTTTTCTTACATTTTTGTTGTAAGAATCTGTAGATCACTGTTAAGAGCAGCATGCTGGTCTGCATGAAGTATTTGTTTTGCCCYAATATGATTATTCTTGTGTTTTTAACGCCTGTGTGTATATATATACTTAAGCCTGTTATGGGCAAGGCTTATGCTATTCTACTACAATTGGATTTACTGTATGAAGAATAGTACCAATAAAATCACCTTTTAACCATCTCTCCATAATCATCTACCCAGAAATGGCAATATATATCAAATCTCAGTATACATTTGTGGTAATGTTTAACTAATGTGCATAGTTGACTTCAACCGCAGTGCTTATCAAATATTTGGGGCCTTGCTGGGGTACTTTTGTTAGAAGAAGAAAATAATTATATGAATCAAGTATTTGATTGTTCAATAATGTTAATTGTGATGTTAGTAACAATAACGTTTTCCTCATCACAGTGTAAGCAAACACAACTAATTTCCTTGTAAATTATTTCCAGGCTTACCTTTTCCAGCAAGTTTTTTAAAAAAATATAGTTCTCACCTTCCTCCTGCCCCCAGCCAGTGTGTGCTACAAGTGCTTCCCTTTTGACTGCCTGAGTTTTCTTTATTTCCAGGATTTATAGCTGTGATCAAAACAATGCTTCAACATATTTGGATTTAATGACCTGTTCTTTCCAAACTGTAGCATCTGCTCCACCAAAATCTTCCTGAGTTAGCACTTGCTTTGGTCTTCTGCATATTTAGTGTTTTGGAAAGTGGCTTCTGTGATTACATTTGCACAGAGAAATTGATCTGCTCCAGGCCACTTACTAGCCTCAAACTAAATGACGTACCATGGCTTGTGTTTAGACTGATTTTGGCTAGCCTCCTCAAAGGATGCTACACTACATGTCATTTGCCTCTTGGTTTCCTCTGAGTCTTATGTGATACCTTTGGAATCATAAGACATGATTATTTTGTCAGTGTACTTAGTTTCTTTTTAGTTCAGAGTATATGACATTATGGGAACTGTTGGAACTGAATATATCTCTACTTTTGTTAGGGAATCAAAGTTGGTGGGGATGGGAGTGTTTACAAGATTGAAAAATTGAATTAAATTTAAATTTTGAARCCAAGCTTTACTGCATTCATTCATTAGCAACACATGTTGTGCTAAGGATCAATTTATACACTGTGGTAATCATCATTGCACTACATACATACTCTCAAACAATCTTTTCCTAGGTTAGCTATGAGTACACAATGCCATGGAGCTCATGTAGTATCATTAGTGCTGATGGTGCAGTCCTTGGTGGTTGCTCCTCAAGGTGGAGGTGATCAGGTCTAAGAGCTCATCAATGACACAAGTTGAGACTGAAGTAGGCTGGTGGCCAGTCTTCCTTCTCTTCCAGTTTTCCTTGTTTATGCCTGATAGTATTGCCTCCAACCCCCAAACAGGGTTTTCTCTGCTCCCTATACTGCTAATCTTGTCCTATGTTTGGCAAGAGCACTAACTGTTCAGCACACACTCACAGTAGAAATAGGGAAAGGAAATGATTTAACATTTGCCTTGAAAGAAGCTGTTGATTTTAGAGTAACATAATTAGTGTTTGTTGCATAAGTACAAATATTATTTTAGCATTGTTCTGAAATCTAACTTTTTTATGGCATTTAGGTTTTATTTCTGTGTAATACATAATTACTATTGTATAGTATTAAACCTAGCACCGGCACCAAACTCAGTGAACTTTAATTAGCTGTTCTCCTAATGTTATTTTTTAAAAATATCTCATTTTTCCAAGAAAAAACAATTTGAAAATTAAGGTACTGATATAAAAAAATTAAATTGTAATCAGAGGTAGCCATGGAAATTCTATGATTATTATTCTGGTGACAAGCACTGACAATCATCTATCTTCTTTGTCTCTGTGGTGTATGTAATAGAAGTGGGAAGAATGCAAAGACGGATCATGTTAACAGTAGGTACACGTGCATTTAGTAGTACTAGTGAGATAAACAGCTATTTTTTGAGAGTACATTCTGATATATGTTTCAAGTATTCTTCTAAGGTGGCTTAATTTAATACTGAACTGATCCATATGGAAAAGTATGTCACATTCCAGTATAAACTCATGAAAGTTAAAAAACTAGCATGCAATTTGACTTGTTCAATGTAGGTTAACTTCTTTTAAGAATTAATTGCCTGATTACCAAGTATTATCTCTCCCAGAAATACTGTCAAATTGATAGTCAAGAAAAAAATCTGTGTCCTGTCGTGGTTTAACCCCAGCCAGCAACTAAGCACCACACAGCCGCTCGCTCACTCCCCCCCTGCTGGGATGGGGGAGAGAATCAGAAGGGTAAAAGTGAGAAAACTCGTGGGCTGAGATAAAGACAGTTTAATAGG
>JAYKAV010003456.1:101628-126061 GCA_035582835.1 Phoebastria nigripes
AGCTGTCCTGACTATGCTCCCTCCCAGCTTCTTGTGCACCTGGCAGAGCATGGGAAGCTGAAAAGTCCTTGACTAGCAGACTACTTAGCAACAACTAAAAACATCAGTGTGTTATCAACATTATTCYCAYRCTMAATCCAAAACAYAGCACTATACCAACTACTAGGAAAAAAAAAATTAACTCTATCCCAGCTGAAACCAGGACAGTCCATTACTTCATGTGATATTTGACTAAGCTAATATACAGCTTAGTTTATGAGATGAGAAAATATGTTGCACTACATTTATCTACCCCATACATGAAATGAAGCTGATAATCCTATTAAAAGTAGGCAAATCAAAAATTCTGCAAAGGGGAGAAGAGAAGGAAAAAGAAAATGACCTCTCTGTACTATTTCTATATAGTTTCTCTGCTGAATAGTAAAGTTTTGCRGGTTTTTTTTGTTTGCGGTGTTTTGGTTTCTGTTTTTTTTTCAAATCTAGGCACTCATAATGAAGTTCTAAACCAATCTTCTGGTGCTCAAATAACAGTTTTTTCCAGTGGAAGACCTTCAGAGTCTTTTTCATTAATTTAAAAAGGATTTGTCATTATCTGTCAATTCTTGAAAATGTAGTCAATTTTATTTAAATTCTTAAGCACAGTTCAAATGACGCATGCATACACTGAACTATGTGGTATATTGTACAGAATTATAAGGTAGATCAGTGAAGTTTTATAAATTTACACACTGGTTTGAAATAGTTGGTAGGGCTTTCAGTTGAAGCCTCAAGAAAGTTCCTTCTAAACTGGCTGAGGTGTTGTGGTGTACAGCCTTAATGTATAATTAATGTAAAATATTAAAGGACAAATATTTAATATCATAATACTATCATTTATTTATATTTAGTCACCAAACTCTCATAGTTTTCACTCAAATACCTATCAAAGATTGTTCTTCAATACATCAAGACATCAAACTCTCATAGGATCCACAGAAACATCTATCAGAAGTTGTTTTTAAATGTATTTTTTAAAAAAAGAAATACTTATAATGCAATTTACTATTCCACTTCTGTGGTTAACTGTGAATTCTAACACCTGAATATGAGCTTCTCGCATTATGTTCCCATTTACAGGTAACTGAAGTACCCCCACAGGGCAATTACATTTATCATGTAAAGTATTTAGACATACATATGTACTAGTAAAATAAACAGGAAATATTTCCACGTATGGGAACTCAGTAATCTCTACTGTTAAATGATTAGGATGTTTCCTGACATGTTTGTCTGTGGCCAGTTAGAATTCCCCCAAACAGTTCCTGGAGAGTTTTAAACTTAGCATGGTCCGATAACTATTCCTGACAACCAGGCACAATCACAGTGTTTCACGGAGTGAGAGAGTTACATCGTATGGACCTGGGCTGCTAGTGCCAGAAAGCACTGGTGCGCCCTTTTATTTCAGTAATATAGGTGCACCCTAAGATAGCCAAGGCTTTTTATTTGATCCTAATGGCTTAAAAATATGTTCATTTCTGTAAATGTCCTGCATTTTGAACTATTACTTTTACATTAATTAATCAGCAATTTACAGTAGCAACTGTATCTAAACCAAAAGAAAAATAAAGATCTGGTCAACCTGAAGTTTGCTTAAAAAGTTGTAGTTGTCATCTTCTGTTTTCAGACAAAGGATGAACTAAGGGTAAATAGAAAATATCTGTAAAGGGTTAGAACCAAGTAGTACTTGACTAGCCCTAGCTAAAACAGACTTTAAATGCAACAAAACTAATGGTTAAGTAAAAAAAAAAAAAGAAAGATACAGATAGTTAAGACTGAACTTGGGTGAGAAATAAACACTTAATTTGAAAACTGTGAATCACAATTGCAGTCTTTTCTCTTTTCAGTTGAGTTATTTGCAAAGTACAAGCGGAGGATTCTTCTGTACCTTTTTTTCTTCTTTCCCAGATGTTACCTGCTGCAACTAACTCCATGTTTTAATGCCAGGTAAACAGGGGTGACTGCTGTGAGTTTCAGACAGGCTTTTGTGCCCAGTGCTCCTGGCTTCCTCATCGTCTTGAACGAGCACTGGAGGGGAGCTCAGGAGGCAAATGCAGACTTCAAAGAGAAAGTTAGATACCTGACTCCTCTCCATTAACTAAATAATGACCCTTGATAGCCAAGCTAGTTATCACTATACCAAGCTGGACCCTTATTTATGCTTGATAGTCGCTGTTTTATGCATTTGTGGCAAGCAATCTAACTTTGTGATTTAAAGTTTGCACTTGACCTTTCTTTTCTACATGTAATCCAAAACATGTTTTGTATTTCTTAGTTTGCGCCTTAGTTGCCTAAGCATAGGTTCCTAGTGTTTCCTGGGCTTCCCCAAAGTATGTGGCCTGGCTTCCCACAGCCAGGCTGAAAGGGCACAGGTCTCCCACAGGCCCAAGGTTGCATTCATCAGTTCTTAGGCCATATCAGATAGCACTTGACAACAGTGTTCATCACTTGACAACATTGTTCATCGCTGCCCAGGTGGCCAAGAAGGCCAAAGGCATCCTGGCCTGTATCAGRAATAGTGTGGCCAGGAGGAGTAGGGAAGTGATTGTGCCCCTGTCCTCGGCACTGGTGAGGCCGCACCTTGAATACTGTGTTCAGTTTTGGGCCCCTCACTACAAGAAGGACATTGAGGTGCTGGAGCGTGTCCAGAGGAGGGCAACGAAGCTGGTGAAGGGTCTGGAGAACAAGTCCTGTGAGGAGTAGCTGAGGGAACTGGGACTGTTTAGCCCGGAGAAGAGGAGGCTGAGGGGAGACCTTATCGCACTCTACAACTACCTGAAAGGAGGTTGCAGCGAGGTGGGTGTGGGTCTCTTCTCGCAAGTAACTAGCAATAGGACGAGAGGAAATGTCCTCAAGTTGCACCAGGGGAGGTTTAGATTGGACATTAGGAAAAATGTCTTTACTGAAAGAGTGGTTAAGCATTGGAACAGGCTGCCCAGGGAAGTGGTGGAGTCCCCCTCCCTGGAAGTATTTAAAAGACGTGTAGATGAGGCGCTTAGGGACGTGGTTTAGTGGGCATGGTGGTGTTGGGTTGACGGTTGGATGGTCTTTTCCAACCTTAATGATTCTATGATTCTATGACACTCGAATGTAATTCCTGGGTTCCCATTTTTCCACTTTAATATAATATTCTCATGGTTAGAGCACCCACTCAGGAAGTAAGGGATGTTCAATCTTCTCATCTTCCTGAGGAAACCATATAGTCCTTCTTTCTTATATAGGCCTGTCATTAAATAAGGACGTCTTATGGAGCCACCATCTCAGGTTCTGACCTTTAATTCTCATTTTGTAACTGCTTGAATTAGGTTTAGTTTTACTTCATTTGTTTATTTATTTTTACTAGCAGCAGATCAACAGTTCAGTGTTCCTGCTTTGAACTGTTCAGAGATGGGTTTAAAGAAGTGTCTTTTACTGCAGTCTTAGTAACACTTGCTGTATCAGTACCTTTCTCTGATCTCACATATTTCCCACAGTACTTTGCAGAACTTACCTCAAGCTGCACCCTCTGAGTTCAGTGCTTCAGAAAAAAGAAAAAAAAAGAAAGAAGAAAAAAGCAATGTGTGCATGTGTGTGTCTTTAAATATCATCTTTCAAAGTCATGCAAACAGTCCAAGGGGTTACAGACACCACTGAGCCAGAAATAACAGAGATATATTGTGCAATTTTATTCCTGCTGTTGAGTACTTAGTAACTTAAATAAACCAATTAACTTCAATAAGACTTCTTGCTCAGCTGAGAGCTCAGTAAAGAGATTGAACCGTTTTACAGTCTAGCATGTACCACCTTTAGAATTGCAAGGTTCAGGTCTTGTAGGTGGTAAAATTATTTGTCTTAATAGAGAACTATAGTCTTTTGCTTTTTTAAAAAAAATATGATCCAGGCTAATTAAACTAGTCTGGACATCAGTGCAAATAATATTTTCTGAATAAGTATAAGGCATATTCCAGGTGTACTTTTGTATTAAAAAGGAAAAGCAAATTAATTCTCTACTGCATATGAGTCCTGCATACAAAAACATGCTCCACAAGATGAGTTGAAAAAAATCTGAGTATTTTCTTCTGTTTTCAGACTGCTACAGCACCAGCACTTTAGCATTCACTAGGTTAGTAGAAATATACTCTGATGAATCTTTAGGGATTTCTTTAATTGTTGTAGTGCTGGCTAAAATGCTAACAGTAGGTGCCAAACTACATTTATTTCCAATTACTTTTTCAATTATTACTGGCTCCTCAGACTGTAATCGTATAACCTTTTATATTCCCAAAACATGTTGTGATGCCCAAATATATCAGGGCCATTCCAACATCTTTTTCTTTTTTTTTCTTTCTTTCTTTTTTTTTTTTTTTTTTCTTTTTTTTTTTTTTTTTTTTTTTAAATCAAATTCTGTACATATGAATAGGGATCCAATATATTCTATGGCTGAACTTAATTTACATTTTACAGAGCTTTACAAAGTGTGCTTCCTCATGCCTGGGGTTTTACAGAACTCTTTGTGTTGGTATTTCTTGTCTTGATTACAGTGCTATTTTGCAGCTGTGCTCCTTCTCAGAACTGCTTGCATGAAGCAAAGCAGATAGATAGCAAACCAGATTTTCTTCTGTGAAGACTTTCTTGCTTAAGAAGGGTAAATCCATCTGCCTCTTTTAAACAGCTGATGGTGTCTGAGCATAAACAAGTTACCCCCTGCAATGTGTTTTCTGTTCCCATTTTGCAGAGTTGGCAGTTCTAACTCAATTTGTCAAACTATAGCAAGCAGCTAGTAYAAACGGCATATTTTGCGATCAGCTGAAAAAAGAAATTACTTCTTTCTTACTGTATTGTATGACACTGATGGCTTGTCGATCAAAACTATACTGGCTGAAATTAGTTCAGATAGAAACCCTCTAAAGCTTGGGGGCTGGGGGGTAGGGGAAGACAACCCCACAATAATTAAATGTAGTTTTTTAGATAAATTATGCTGCCAATTTAGTCAGATTGGCATGGTCTTGGTAGGAGAAATGTGCATTTCTTGTGGCCTGAAGCATGTGCCGCTATGTTGGATATTGCTAATGAAGTGAAGAGTGTGGGCAGGTGACCTGCCCTCCTTCCCCTACCTGAGTCTGTGCTTGCCTTTAGCTGAACAGAATAACAAACAGCCCTTTTCATAAAGAGTTGGATGAACTGCAAAATTATTGTGCCATGGGCAGGAGATATATGAAGTCTACTTTAAACAGAGCTTTTAACATAGCTTTTATAGCTTAACTGAATTTATTTAAAATATAGCATATTTCTGTATAGGGAGGGGGAGAGGGAGAGGGGCTGAATTGTTTGTTTTTTAATGTAGGTCTCTTTCTTAAAAGTAAGCCAGGAACCAAACTCCATTTTTATTCATACATACATTAACTTCAGTGAGTTCATTAACAGTATGATATTTAGTAAGATTAAAATGTTTGCTGAGCATAATGGGTGAAGTCTGAACCTCAGAGTGCCRTCAGAAGGAATTAGGCACAGCATAAAAGACTGTTCTACAAGAAGATTATACTTTCAGCTTTTATTAAGAAYACTTTTGTTGACAAAATGATGTAAACATTTTCCATAATTGTTAAGACATCTTCAGGCATCATGAAATAAGTGTGATACACTTCATTTGCTAATGTTTTTGTCAAATCTCCAGCCTAAGCAAATTCATGCAAGGTGTACCTATTTGCATGTAGGGGAAAACAAATAAAGAAACAAAAAATCTCCAAGTGAGTATCTACAATAAAGTATCACTAAAAACAGTATTACCTTCCTTAAATTTGCTTGAGTAGTAGCTTGTTATTAGGATTGTGATGCATATCACCTACACAAGGAACTCAAAGAGCTGATACTGTTTGAAGCATTCCATACATAGCTACACTTCATTCATTTTATCTATTTGTTGAGGTTCAGATTAAATAGTACATGGCATGCAGGCTGGGTAGTGTTAATAAAACTTTTCTACACTGTTCACTGAATTAGATACACTATTGATGCAGTGAGATAAGAAGACATTGCCACTGATGTCATAAGACTACATCATTTTAGAGTAGTTGCAATGTAAACAATGGTCTATAAACAGCTTTTAATTTTCTCTCACATATGCCTAAGAGGTCATATAACCACTACTTGAAAGGAAACACAATGATCTTGTTAAAATATAAACCAGTCTCTGTTTTGTTATATTGTATGTACATTTCTCAGTAAAAGCAGATAGAGATGGGAGCCTTCAAAGGAGACAAGATCAGATGTTCTGTTTTCTGTCTATAAGTAGGCTTAGCTGTGAATCTCTGGGGGAGAGTATACGCAGTTATGAAATATTCCAACAGAACATACAGGCCCTTGGCAGAATTGTCCTACTTCATTTTATCTGTTGACAAAACAGAAATCTCAAAGTAGCTTTCTCAGAGGTTATAAATGTTTTTTTAAAATTTTCCTGGGTTCATACAACACCTTACTTCCATCAAAACACACTGTTACTCACTTTAGACTATGTTACTAGTTTCCCCTTCCTTCCTTCCTTCCTTCCTTCCTTCCTTCCTTCCTTCCTTCCTTCCTTCCTTTTTCTGATTCAGTTTGTTTTCATTGCTTTCTGCTTTCTCTTCCCTCTCCCCTTTGCTTTTTCTCTTTTTATGTGTCCCCTGGCACTGAGTCATTTGCTTTAGATTCAACACAACATACTGTTTTGACAAAGTAGAATCTGGACAGTAATGTATATATCCTATCAAGTCATTCAAATGTAAATACTTGGGGTAAAATGGACTTTGAAAAGTGTCAATACTAATGTACACTATATTTTCACTGACTAGACATTCAGCTTTTTACTAGTGGGGAAATCTCATCAATATCCCAATAAGAGCAATTTCTAAAATGTTTAACTGAACCTTTTCTGTACAGTTTGGACATGTGTGAATACAAACCACAAAATGAATCTCAAAAATTGTAAATCTAACTCAGTCAGAAGTATATTATTTCGGCATGACAGTTTCCTGGACAACAGAGTTGGCTGTTTCCGAAAGACGTAGTATAATTTTCTAAAAAGAGTTATTCTAATTTCAAAGCATATATAATGTGACAAATGTGTTTAGGTTTCAATTAACTCACAGAATTTCCAAATTTCTCAGATAAATGATGTATTATGTTTTTAGATCACATTTTTATTTGCCCTTATCCCTACCTCCCCCCAGAAGCATAAGAAAAGTAAAAATAAATAGCATTACTGAGATGTGCTTTTGTTTGAGTATAAATCTGCATTTTTCTATACACAAATCACAAAATATTGAAGACCAAATCCTCAGCCTGCATAAGCCAGCATGTTTTCAACAACCATTTGCATTTACATCAGCTGGAGGTGGGTTCAGTGTCTTTCCTGGGCAACACAATTATCTGCTGCTACTTTGCTGCTCTGTGAAACAAACAGACATAACATATGCAGTGATTAAAGCATCAAGCCCTGACAAGTGCTGTTTTGAACTTCTGTTCACTTTCAATGTTGGCTGCTAGAAAATATGCTGAAAAAGATTTTGTGTGTTGAAAAAAGAATGTATATAACTGAAAATAGTGACTGCTCTGCAACAGTATTTTTCTTCTTCTACTGCCAGGGTGCAGTGTAGTTGTTTTCTTTGTATCTCTCAGATACACAAGGATCTTGTCCTTTCCTCATTTGTATTTATAGGCAGGTTACACTGCACCTATAATCATTTGTTGAAACATCTATGTGTCTTAGGGTTTGTTTTTTTTTATAGATGTGATATTGTTTACCTCATTACAAATTTGCAGAAAGCCAGGTAAAGTAGATAACTCTCATTTTATCTTCTTTGACTTGGAGTGAAGTAGTTCTGTTAAACTATAATAATATATACTGTGTAATACCTGTAGTTTCATGCAATCAAAGTAAATTTGTATACACATAAATAGCTTACAAGGCAAATATATTAAGATAAATAAATAAGTCTGATATGGCTCTGATAAGCCTCACTGCAGGCTTTAGAAATTGACTTTAAGTAAATAAGCGAATTAAAACTATACTCTACTCTGCTCCACTCTACCATACGTTATGGCTGTTCCATAGAGAGATTTACAGTATTGCAAGTGACAATGAAAGTATCCCTAATTTAATCAAATTATCTGCTATCAGAAAACTGAAAAGGAGTATTCTACAGTTATGAAGACAATGTGTTGGGGGGGGTGTTGGGTTTTTATTTATTTGTTTTTATGAATAACTTAATCAAGGCTGCTTAAAGTAAAGGTTTAGAGAAGGACCAAAAGGTATGAACTGACAGAGCTCCAACAACTTCCATGAAGCTGCACTGCACCTATTTTCACTAGTCCGTGATCTGGTTGGTGGTTTTCTGAATTCTCTAATTCTCGTCTTATTATTTCACTTGGTGTGTTGCCCACCTTTGCAAGGAATTTTCTTATACATAAGAATAAATTAGGTTAGGTTCATAAGAGGGCATTATTATCCCTAACTTTTAGTGAAGTACAGTTTTTCAACCTGCAAAGAATCAAGAATAAACTAGAGTTTTATACACAGAAATTAGATTTAAAAAAGAAAAACTTTGCAATTCAAAGGTAAAGACACTTACCAGAGAAAAGAAATGCCTGGAATACAATCCCCACCCCAAGAAATTTGTGTGCATTTTGCAGTAAGGAGATATGGGACAAAGTATACAAACAGTATTGAGGATTTCAACAATAACATTTCTACTGTTTCTACAGTACCAGCCTAGAGTTAGTTCTTACTTTCTAGCTTTCTCGAATTAAGAATGTTGTATTTTCTTCCATAATAGAAAGCCTTCAGTTGTATTTTTTTCCCTCCAATAGCATCCCCTGTATCCCCATTCATATTTTGCCTGTTACTCTCATAAAAGTGCGAAGTAAATGTTTGAAACTCCTTTGGTGGAGAGGGATGAGAGACTGTCCCTTCCCGTTGTGGCCATTGCTCATTAAGTACTAAATAATTTTGTACAAGATAAGAGCAAGCATTCTTATAAGTTTTTTGTAAGTACAATGTTTTTGCTGAACTGAGTATCAGCAATATCTTTTGTGTGCTCTGAGAATATTTAGCAGATCAAGACCCTCTAAGCCTTGGGTGAGAGGGTATTTGTCCTATGAATCCCAAGTAAGCTTAGGTAACATACAGATTTAACATATTCAGGCATGCAGAACAACAGATCTCTAGGAATTCAAAAGCTAGTATCAAAACAGATGGCATCTCAATTTGTTAATATCTAAAGAATTAAGTGGGATTGTTTTGCATTTAATGTCTCTCCTTCCCATCAACTACGGGAAAGAATAGAAGCTTATTTCCCTGTATACCCCATGCAATCCAAAATATATTCTACTGATTTCCCATATCCACTAAAAGTTCTCAGTGACTATTCAAGTTCAAGAGAAAATGTAGTACTGATCCAACCCACTAGCAAGAAATATTTAAGGAACTGAGAACTCATAATTCTTTATTTCAGTTTCTATGGATATATGTGTGTGTGTGTGTGTATTTGCACATATATATGTATGTACAAAATAACAATTATATGAAGTTGAGTTTACATACATAACTATGTATGGAGAGACTATACATATGTGTACATATTTATCCGTATACAGATACAGATATAAAATATCTATTGGAATGAAGTCAGCCATTTGAGGAAATATGTACTTCTCAGAAGGTGAGAACAGTGTTTTGCCTGACATCTTCATTCAAATGACTCGACACAGTAGTGAGATTAATCTGAAACGTTAACTCTGAAGATTCCCGTGCAGTATAAGTATCACATTGTTGCTTAAAATTTACGAGTGACCCTCTTTGCTCTGCAGTCAGGCAGGATTCACAGAGGACACTGGATGTTCCGTTTAATTTCTTCTTTTTCTGCTGATGCAAGGATTTTTTAGTAAAGAAGTGTCAAGAGAACTGGAGAATATTTGAATAAGATCTTTTCCATTCAAACATGATATAAATTACACTCCAGTAATTCAGCATTACAATAAGGTTGATGTAGCATTCACATTCAGAGAAATAGGAGCCAGATGTGTCACTGTTGACATGGGTTGGGCCTAGCTGACAGCAGTGTTAGCATACAAACTTTACTTAACCCTGTTGAGCCGTACCTTGAACTTAAACAACCTGTCAATCAGTGTGAAAGCCAAAAACTCCCAAGAACCTCCCAGAGGGCAAATTGAGAGTGATGACAACAGCTGACTTTTCTGCTGGACACCATCGTCTTCCCTGTGGGACAGGAGGGTCATGTAATTCTTAAAAAAATGCATATATCTCTGATTAAAGTGCCTCGGTGTCTAAGTCCATTTAGTCTCCACAGTGTCAATTTCATCTTAAATTTCAAAAGTTGTCAGAAGGAAAAATTAATCACCAAATATTAGAATGTGTGAAGTACAGGAAATAGCTTATTTTCTCCTCATATACTTTCCTCTTATATTCTGCCATCTTTCTTTCATTGCTCTGAATTTTCTGTTTTATCAGTTTTATGGTGGTTTTCTGTATGTAGGCATCTGGCTAATAAGTGCAAAGTTTGCCAACTTAAACCAGGCTGATAATGTATAACAATGAATCACACTACTTTAAACTCAGCCTTTTAAGTGTTCTAGGAATGTCATTAAGTGCTAAGAAAATGCCTACTCATGTGAGAAATAGAATGTAAGGGCAGGGAGCTACAAGCTGTGTAGATTTAAAAAAAAAAAAAAAAAAAAAGAGTAGAGTCATGAAAAAAAAAAGAAAACAGTCAGAATAATGAAGTTTCACATACCTGAAAAGTCTAAATCTTGTTGGGAGGAGAATAATTGTTCCAGAACTCATCCAAGTTGTGGTGGGTTGACCTTGGCTGTACACCAGGTGCCCACCAAGCTGCTTTATCACTCCTCCTCCTCAATTGGACAGGGGGAGAAAAATACGACGAAAGGCTCGTGGGTCGAGATAAGGACAGGGAGAGATCACTCACCAGTTACCATCACAGGCAAAACAGACTCGACTCAGGGAAATTAATTTATTAAATTTATCAAATTTATTGATTTACCAATCAAATCAGAGTAAGGTATTGAGAAATAAAACCAAATCTTGAACCACCTTCCTCTCACCTCTCCCTTCTTCCCGGGCTCAACTTCACTCACAATTTTCTCTACCTCCTTCCCCCTCAGTGGCGCAGGGGGATGGGGAATGGGGGTTACGGTCAGTTCATCACACATTGTCTCTGCTGCTCCTTCCTCCTCACTGTCTTCCCCTGCTCCAGCATGGGGTCCTTCCCCATGGGAGACAGAACTCCACAAACCTCTCCGACATGAGTCCTTCCCACAGGCTACAGTTCTTCATGAACTGCTCCAGCGTGGGTCCCTTCCATGGGGTGCAGTCCTTCAGGAACAGACTGCTCCAGTGTGGGTCCCCCATGGGGTCACAAGTCCTGCCAGCAAACCTGCTCCAGCGTGGGCTTCTCCCTCCGTGTGTGCACAGGTCCTGCCAGGAGCCTGCTCCGGCGTGGGCTTCCCACGGGGTCACAGCCTCCTTTGGGAGCATCCACCTGCTCTGGCGTGGGGTCCTCCATGGCCTGCAGGTGCATATCTGCTCCACCATGGTCCTCCATGGGCTACAGGGGGACAGACTGTTTCACCATGGTCTTCACCACGGGCTGCAGAAGATTCTCTGCTCTTGTGCCTGGAGCACCTCCTCCCCCTCCTTCTTCACTGACCTTGGTGTCTGCATCGTTGTTTCTCTCACATTCTCACTGCTCTCTCTGGCTGCAGTTGCACAGGGTTTTTTTCCCCCTTCTTAAATACGTCATCACAGAGGCGCTACCACCATCACTGATTGGCTCAGCCTTGGCCAGCAGCGGGTCCATCTTGGAGCTGGCTGGCATTGGCTCTATTGGACATGGGGAAAGCTTCTGGAATCTTCTCACAGAAGCCACCCCTGTAGTCCCCCCGCTACTAAAACCTTGCCATGCAAACCCAATACACAAGTGTATAATATAAAAGTGATGTTTCTTATCTTATTTTTAATGCAAGAACAGAGAGGATTACCCTGAAGGGTGTATTCCTTTTCTGCATTTCCTGGAGAAGTAACAAATGTCTCAAGACGTATGTGTCCAACAAAACAACAAGGAATTTTGGGGACTTCTACTTATCTGGTATTTCTAATCTGTTATAATTTTGGTGGTTGGGATATAAAGTAGTTAAGTTTTGCTTATTAGCAGAAATTTGTTTTAAGGTAGCTTCTTTGGTCAGTGTGATGACTAATGCACCTTGAGGAGGATGGCATTTGTCAAGTTTACAAGTTTGCCTTTCCCACCACCAAGGAAGAATTATTTTCTGTGTCTACTATTCTCTGATATAAAGTTGTACCGTGAAAAGAATCAAAGGAATTTAAGGAAACAAGTATAATAATGACAATCATTTTTGTAATAATYAGCTATTAATAACACATAATTGAGAAAGTATTATATACATACTCATATATAGTATTCTAAGAAACTGTTGCTGAATAGAGTGAACTAACAATGACCTCAGAATAAGAATTTATGTAGAGTGAATGTTTTAATAGGGGGCCCTGAGAATACAAGCACAGGATGATAGCAGAGGTCCTAGGGCTATAAACACAGATGGCTGATTATTGATCACTAAAGGAGTAAAGCCCTTGAAAGAAACTAGTTTTTAGGCATAACAAAAGTAATGACAATATAACAAAGAAGTATGAATGGCTTAATTCTGTTACTGGTGCCATTAATTATACTATCAGAAAGTTATATCCTGAAGAAAAACAGAAACCTCCAGTTGGAGGAAGCTATACATCTTGAAAATTTGGAACCTTCTGTTGTAATATTTTCCAGGCATTTTATAAGGAATACCTAACTCGGTCGCATACAGAATAGTGCAACAATCTGCAGAAGCTTCATGTAATTGATAGCATAAGCAGAGCCACCTTTAGGCTGTATCTGTAAGAGTGCAACAGAAACGAGTACTTATGCAGGTGCCTTGCTTGAGAACTGGATATGAAGAATTGAAACTGATCACTCCGGTATCCTATATATGTAAGTATAAATTTATTATCATTAAATGGAAATCTACCTTTGTTGCTTGTGGTTTGTCAAGTAATCTACTGATAGTGTTTGATCTAGTCAACCACCCTTGAAGTGTGGTTGCAATTTGGATGTACAGCAGTTGGTGGAGAGGCATCCTCTCTTTCCAGAAACATCCCCTTGTGTCACATAGACATTCTCTGCTGTTTTTTCCAGGTTTGATGAACATTCTTTGATTCTTTGATCTGATTGTTCTTATCRGCAAAAAGACAATATTACAGAAGCTTAGGGAATTTACTGTTACGTCTCTTTTTCTCCTCTTAGCAATTGAAACAATATAAAAACTGATGAGACTGACTCAGAACTGAGAGAAAATTGTCTTTGTGAAAGAGATTGTAAAGGTCATTTTAGGAAAACTAGATTTTTAGAGAGAAGGAGGTAAACTACTGTAGGCATTTTTGGAACCATATGCTCCCAGTCCTCCACCTGCATTTATTACAGTGGAAAAAAACCTAAACCTGCAAAAGAGCTTTCCATTAGTGATCTACTGGAAGATCTACAAAGATTCTGCAGAACTGTTTTGTCTCTTGATAGTACTGCAACTACAGAACTTTATGACAGAAATAGACAGTGGTTTCAGACTCGAATAGCTCAGGCAAAACAGGACCCTGGCCTCATTATATCTGAACGATTCCAAACTTGATATGGAGAGAAAAAGATGTGGAAAAAGAGTTACTGGAACTGGTGAGAGAAATCATCATCTGCACTATCAAAATAAAAGGTTTTCTTCATGCATTAATGGAACTGTGTGTGTTTATATACATGTGTATATATATATATTTATATACGTACATAACTTTCATCAAAAAGACTAGAAACAAATCCTTTTTGTGATAGAAAATCAGAAGGAGTCTTCCCATTACAATAATAGAAGGTCTTTCCATCCTTGTGTAGGCAAAAATTTCTTTCTGCATATTCTTTCCTAGATTTTTGCAGTGGAAATAATTTGGTTGAGCATATATGTGGTACAAGGCCGTTGCTTTTTGTAAATCATTTGTAACTGGAAAAAAGGGTGGTCTTTTTTCTGGACAGGATGGGTTTTTTGTTTTAAAATATCAGTTGCATTTGAGATGGGAGCTATGAAAATAACAAAACCAAAAGTAAGTAATAAGTGATCACCAGGAAAATATAACCAATAAGAATGCAGCATCTTATCCACCAATTCCCAGAATACTTCAAAAATATTTCAAGGAACTGTTAAGCATAGCAAGTTAAAGATAAGTAAGAAACTGATAGAGCTGAAAAAGAACTTTAAGACCACTTTGTCAAGATTGCCTGAACTGAGAGTAAAAAGCTCTGAAAAAAGTTCATGAAAAACAGAAAGTCAGCTGAGGAATTGCTCAGACCACTTGATGACACTTGGGGATGATAAGAATCCTATGAGCTGCTACCAACATTAGCATTATCATCAGTAGAGTAGGAATTACAAAAGGCTATGTACTTCTTTTTTCCTTTTACGGATTTTTTTTTTKKGGGGGGGAGAGGTGACAGGGAGGAATATTATATATATAATAATATATAATATATATATATAATTTTATATAATATATATAAAAATGTGCATATTTCAGAATTTTTATCCACAGAACCAAGTGTTTAAACTCCATGTTCAAAATTTCTATGTCTTGCCTTTGTCTTCAATCATTAACAATGAGTTCTATGAATTTCACTTGGGAATGTTTCATTACAACTGTTATTTCTTGCTATCAGGATAAGACTGTGCTGCAATTAATACAAAGATAAACAGAACCATTTATTTAGAAAATAACTGATGATTAAGTACTGCTTTTACAGAACATGGACTTGAATACCTAGTCAAGTACTTCACTGCTACTACAACAAAACTATGATATTTAAATGGAAAATGAACAAGTGAAATATACCGCTGCTGTAAATTAGTGACCTAGGTGAACTTTTCTGAATTATATCTGCTGATTATCTGAGTTCTTATTAAAGATATCTTTTACCTACTGAAAGAAGTTTGAACTTATGTCTATTTTTGTCCTTGATTTATACTTGTTTGCAAAGATATTGTAGATAATGAGGCATTTTATTTCAGGTAATAGCGACAGTACATAATTATGTTGTATGCTGTAGGTATAGTGATCTTTTAGCTTTTGTTCAGGTTACTTGTGGCTCTAATGTATTTAACTTCCTTTGTTATCCTAGAAATTATCTCACATTTGAACATCTGACTTGTCTTTCTTTTCATGTCTTGATGACATGACTAAAATAATTATTACAGTTATAATAATAACTATATATGTTAGAATGTATTACTATTATTTTTACTATTACTGCTATTAGTCTTACCAGTACAATTACTATTACTACTCCTATTGATACTAACAATACTAATGTGAAATAATTTAAAATAACAAATCAACCCTTATATTTAAGCATTGTATTTTTTAATAGTAGTAATGAAGAAAGATGATGGAAGGATAAAGAAGAAAATAATAACAAATAATTATATAAAATGAAAATATATGAGTCACAGCATATAAAAAATTATGTTCTTAATTCTTTTGGGAAAAAAAATGTAAATAAGAGATTTCAAAGTTTTGTGATTTTTTTTTCTTTAAGTTGTACCATCTTTTGCACATTTAGTGTCTTTTAGAGACATCTGTTTTCATTTAGAAAGTAGTCCTGAACTATAAAACTAGGAGGATCACTTTTGAAGGTTGCATATAGGCAATTAAAGAGAACTCCCAGGCATTGAAAAAAAAAAAGAAAATTAGCACTTCAGGAGACAGAAATGATCTTATCCAGATTGTTAAATTCATTTAACAATGCAAAAGAGGCCTTAAATGGATTTAGTCATATTTGATATATTCTAAGCATGAATTTGCACTCATTTGATCAATGGAAACAATATTATTTACTTGAATTCAGATGACCAGAGTTCAATAAATCATGAGCAAATTTGCTGTATTGTGGTTTATAGTCCTTAAAAAATGGAATGCGGAACTGGATGTACTATAGTATGTTAGCTGTTGGTGGTCTGTTTGACGAAGTAGTTACTAAAAATGAAAACTTTATTTTCTAACAATTTGATAGGAAGTTAGAAAATACAAGTTTGTTTCCACAAATCTCTATGTTTCCCTAACATTTCTTAAAGTTCCTATATTTAATTGTTTTAATCTACAAGTTGACTGCTATTCAGTTCAGTAGACTATACACAGGCATATAGGACTCAATCCTGTTGCATGAATGTAGGCATCCAGAACCATTTGTATGCCCAGTATGTCCTCTTTGATCTCCCTCTCAGATGTTAGAAAAGTTCAGATCTCCACTCGATACTGTGTCACACCTGACAGCGCTGTGTAGGTATCTCTGATACCTGCAGTAGTATGGCACTAGCTGACTCTGTTCAGGCAAGTAGATTGAGATGTGATGCCTGTAACTGAGCTAGGCAGTTGACTCCCTTTACAGACCGTGACAAGAAATAGCACTTGTAGGCTGTGATTCACCTCATCCCAAAGTGACTGCCCACACTATGACAGACAACTAAGTTCCTTAAAGTGCCTGTTTCACGCTATTGATCATAAAGCAAATTCAGATGTAAATTGTAAACATCCAAATATGGGAAACAAATCTTATCGTTATCCTTTAAAAAAAAATAAACTTCTTTCTTTTTTTTTAGTTTTGCATTTCTGTGAGGAAAGGAAAATGAAAACACTCACATAGCACATGACAGGACATATTTTCCTTTATTTTTCTTTTCTTTTTTTCTTTTATTGACAGTCTTCAATTTATTATTAAAAAAATCTTGCTTCTTACAGAGTAGAACTGGGTTTTATTGAATTTCTCCATTATTACAATGAATGGAAATATAATATGATTGGTGCTACAAAAAAGTATAAAAGTGGACAATTTACTTACAGTTGTATTCTCAAACTTTGATCTTCATAATTAAGAATTCTGTAATCCAATTTTTCTGATCTTGGGCTGATTGCTAAAAATTAGAAGTGTACAGTCCTGATAATTCCTTGAAGACATCCAATGCTAAACTGTGATTCAAGCTTTTTTAGAAAGTCTGTGAAATCCTGTGCACATAATCAATTAACACAGAAAACGTTTCACAACTTCTTTCAAAAGTTCACAAAAGAATAATCATTTAATTGTGTACTAAGGCAGGCTCTTGTATTTGGATGTATGCCTGTACAGAGGCTAACAGGACCTTCTTTATCACTCTACAGTATTATGTAAGGATATCAATAGTCTTGTTGAGGAATTTTTATTGTACCTCTTGAGGTGAATTAAACACACATTTGTCCTTAACTATAAAAAGATTTAGCGAACAATGCATTGGGCATAGTCCTACCACCGTAAGTGGCTCTAAGAGTCTGCAAAGATATGGCACAAGCCAATTCCTTATATATACTTGCACCAGCACCAATCACGTGAGGGTCAACATCAGGCGCCTCAGCCTGGCATTGGGTTCATCCCCCAGTGCCAGCTCTGTTTACCAAAAGTGGCCCCTGAGCACCCATATTCCATGATAGCTACAAGACAATGCTGTGGTATATCTTCTCTCATCATCTCATTAGGCATTCCTGCCCTCCATGCCAAGTCATGCCTTGGTCATGAATTACCATTGCTGAGCAGTTACAGTTTGAATTTCCCCTTCAGTCTGTAAGTATTTGTAACATGGAAGTTACATTTCAGCTTGACCTAACCAGTTTTAAAGCCCTCCAGTAATTACATTCAATAAGAATAAGTTTCAAGTGTTTGAAAGGTTTAGCTACCTTAGTAGCATCCTCTTCAGCAAGAACTGATGGCAAAATATTTATAAAGTTGTGTTTAGAGGGAATGAAAAATCAGCCAAGGTAGTTGAGTATCAGTACAGCATAATTTCTGTTCTCCTTAGTTTTGTGTCTCTGACTCTTTCGTTTATCACATCTGGCTGCTCCAAAAATTCCACAGTGCTATCCATTCTGGATTATGGCATAGACATATGACAAGCACAGTGGTTACTTCTTATAGTACTACTGGAACTGTGCCGGTAACATTTTACTTGTGCTGGTTCAGTCACGTAGTTGATATGGATAACCTCAGGGTCCTCAACCATGTCTTTTATACCTGTCTTGCTTTTGGCAAAAGAATACCTGCAGGCTAAGTTGGACCTTTAAAGATACCTTAAAACTAACTGAAACTGTCCTTTATATTTTCTTAGATCAATAACTTTATGGAAAAACTTTCATATCAAGACATCTCAGAGCAAATCAATTATGATGTTGCTGAAGTCTTTGAGGTAAAGTTGAGTAAAATGGAGGCCAGAAAAAAAGAAAAAGTTCAAAAAGAATTAACTACTATTTCCCAGTTATAAGAAATTCACATTCCAAGGATGAAACTGTACATGTTCCTTGCAGGTCGTTTGTTCTCACTGCATTGAACTCAGAATTAGTGAAGTAGATAGCAGCATCAACCTGTAAAAATAATAATGGCCATTTATGATGAACAGGCATGCATATRAGAAGTAAGACCAAAAAGAGGGTGAGTGAAAGAGAGATGTAATTGCAGGTTAAAAGATAAAAAAGTAAACTGGAAATGTAAGCATTTTATGTCAGTTTTAAATAGGCTAAAATATTCGAAAGTTACCAATGGAATTTTCCATTTTAAACATAGCAGGAGCATTTGTCTGGTTGGTTGGGTTTTTTAACAATAACTATTTTGAAGTGAGCCACTACTGTTCTGCAGGCAGTTTAGAAAGAAGTAGCTGGCTAGTGGAACAAAAGGGTTAATACTTTCACTCTTGCTTTATTGTAGAGAATTTGGTAGGAGTATGTCAAATAGTTGTAGTGAGGAGGTATCTCTCATCTATTGGGATAAGTTGTTTCTCTCTTCACAAGAATAAAGACTAAATTCCTTTTGGTATTAGGCATCATCCCTGACTCATCCTCTGTAACAGTTCAAATCAATAAAAGTGTTGAGTGTCTTCTTATTCACTTTTAAATATGAAAGAGTAAGTAGACTTCCTTGTCCCAGATAAATTTTAATCTAGAAAGATTAAATTGTTTCTTATTCCCTAAGGGAATTATTCTATCAAACAGGTTAATTAAAAGTGCCAGTAACCAAGCTGTCATTTCTGATCAGGAAATAGCTAGTTGATATGAGTCACTAAATATTGTTCATTGCATACTAAAGAAGATTGATTCCCTCCTGGGTTACTCCAAATTTTCAAGTATACCTCCACTAGTTAATACAGTCAATAAAATACAGGTGATCCAGTGCTCTTCAAATTTTTTATTATAGATTGTTGGCAATCTATATAACAGCAGGTTTGTAAAATTCTGGAGTACGGTGAAAGCCTGCTCTCATTTTCCTTAGATGAGAAGACATATCTGTGGAAAGACAAAACATTTATGAACTTAAGAACTGTATAATGATTTGCTGTCTGATAAGTGGATATTGCCAATACAGTCTCTGATTTCTATGATATTCTATCTTTTTAATTGACTTTAGTCAGGCTGGACTGCCACATAGGAAAAGCTATCAGCTGAACCTTGAAACTTTTTACAATTGCAGAGGAGGAGTATGAATTCAATAAAAGCAACCAGATGATGAATACTTCATTTAGGAAGAAAAATTGAGTTCTGAATGCCCTAATTAATATCTTCAAACTTGGTATCCTGTATTTGCATGCCTTACTGAGCAATAAGGCAGTGCAAGGACATAAAAGCATGTAGAAATAAATGTTTTATTCAACACATGGATTTCCATCTTCTACTTCCAAATTAATTCATGGATTTTCTCAAATGTATTCATTTAAACATTTTTAAGTTATTAAAATAAGATATTACATCTCGCTCTGTATATGATATATGAGCAATTAATTAAAATAATTTTAAATATGACTGGGTAGATAGTAGCCTAGTGCTTAATGATTTAAGTGTTTAAATACACCAAAATGTGCCCTTTTGTTGAAATTTTTGCCATTGACTTAAAAGAAGTTAAAATTTTGTCATGATAAATGGATTTCTGATAAAGACACTCAGGTTTACAATTTCAGAACACTGTTTGTTATTGATGTTTTTAAATTAAGAGATACTGCCAGCTTGGAAAACATGATTTATCTTCAGCATCACAAATTAAACTTATCATTAAAAAAAGGTTTACAAATTTTCCATATAAGGTTGGATTCACTTACTCAGTGTTCTTGGGTTTTGGTGTTTTGTTTTTTTTTTTTCTTTTGTTAATCCAGGGTAAACATAGAATCATCAAATCATTAAATCATCAAATCATAGAATGGTTTGTCTTGGAAGGGACCTTTAAAGATCATCCAGTTCCAACCCCCCTACCATGGTGTCGCAAATGAGTGGTTTAGAGGCCACTTAAAGAATCACCGTCAAAGGTATTAGCAGAAAGTGATTTTAATAGAAATTTATAAAAGTGTGACTTAACAGAGTTGATGGCAAGGTTCACTCTATTTCTTACTACATGGATGAAGTATACAAAGGAAAATCGAGTTACAATTGAGCTAGAATGATTTATGCAGAGACAGAGGACAAAAAAGGGTAAGGGAGACCCTCCTGTTGAGTCACAAGGTTCAGAGAAGACCCCCTTGCTTTCTAAACAGATGGAGCTTAGGTGTGGCTGAATCCACTCCTAGTCCCAGATTTGGTGAACAGTTTATATCTAAGGGATTAGATGTGTCTAGCAGCAGTCTAAGGTTCATTCACAGTTTTAAGGTGGATCACAAGATTTTAGCAGCACTTAACGATTGACTAGTTTAACATTTACAAAGTAAGTTAGTAGAGTCTACTATAATCACAACAGTGTCTTAATTACACATTAGAGATGGTAATATTTATACTGTAATTGCTAGCGGGTACCTCCATCAATTCACACACACACGCACACAGATGCAAAGATAGATAAATATACAAAGCTATACCTGTTAAAAATTCCCCTCGAGTCCAATGAAATATTCACATCAAATGTCTYGGCATTTCTCAACAGGTGAGGGGTTGAGCCTTGAGGAGTGTTTCAGCCCAGGTCCCATCGTCAGTTGGCGATGGTCCTCCAAATATCGCAAACTCGAGAGTTCGTGAGCTCTGAAAGGCGTCCCACTCAGAGGGAGATACAGGGCACAGCCCGCTGTGGTCCAGGAGAGCTCAGAGGGTCTCAGCTGGGACCTCTGTTTATAGGTTCGCAAGATGATTGGCTTTAGCCATCTGTAAACTTCCATCCTGGATACAGTCCAAGATAGTAGTTACTAAAATTCTCAAGATTTCAGTAACAATGGTACCGTTCCACTCAAGTTACAACTCAGATAAGGATGTCAGGGGAGGACGAATTATTCCCACTCTCATTCCCCACCTGGGCAAGGCAGCAGGAGTTTGGTACGGTCAGTGCCGTTCCCCCACCTCAGCCAAGCAAGAGTTCTTGGTACGGTCAAGGGACACTTCACCGCCCAACTCGTTACACAAAGGCCAAGGTTTAACGGGAGTTTCTGAGACCATACAGCGGCCCAGGAGAGGTGGGGGGAAATGCACCACCACACATGGGCAGGGACATCTTTCACCTGATTAGTTTGCTCAAAGCCCCATCCAACCTGACCTTGAACACTTCCAATGATGGGACATCCACAACTTCTCTGGGCAACCTGTTCTAGTGTCTCACCACCCTCCTCATAACAGATTTCTTCTTTATGTCCAATCTAAACCTACCCTCTCTCAGTTTAAAACCCTTACCCCTTGTCCTGTCACTACAAGCCTCAGTAAAAAGTCTTCTGCTGCCTTTCTTATAAACCCTCTCTAAGTATTGAAAGGCCGCAACAAGGTCTCCCAGGAGCCTTTTCTTCTCCAGGCTGAACAAGACCAACTCTGTCAGTCTTTCTCCACAGGAGAGGTGTTCCATCCCTCTGACCATTTTCATGGCCCTCCTCTGGACCCACTCTAACAGGTCCATGTCTTCCTTGTACTTGGGATCATCTCAGAGCTGGATGCAGTACTCCAGGTGGGGGTCTCACGAGAGAGCATCTTCTCTTTAATGGAAAAGGTATATTTCTTGTTAGAGACAAAACTGAGGAACTCTTTCCTATATATTTCAAAAATGTAAGTACTTACATTCTGTGGAAGAAAATCTGAGACTCTTTACTGCAACATTTCTTCGCTCATCAGAGTGTACACACATCCGGATGCAAAGGTAGATTTTTTTTTTCATGGCAGCCTAGACACAAAAGAGAAATAAATTACCTAGGAAAAGTCTTTATTTTTCTTTTATTTTCTTGATATCTGATTTCCCTTTTCTAGGAAAGCACTCCACTGTGATCATTAAACTATTCATTCTACGGTTGATGAAGACGACGATGTGGGAAAAGTACTGGTAATGGTTGGGAAATCCTTTACYGAAGAGCTTTTCTTGCATTCTCTGTGTAAGGGAATAGCAAGCATGGGCTGCTCTGCAAGCAAGGGGAGCTCAGGGCAGAGGGTGACAGGGAAGAAGGCAGGGCAGTGGGCTTTGACAGTAAGGGTGCAATCCCACAGCAAGAAGAGCAAAGCAGGCCTGGTGACATTAACCACACTTGGCCAACAGATCACAAGAGAAGACCACAAAGACCAGCAGGTTTGGACCAAGGTAAAACCAAGAAGTCAGGTCAGCAAGATGACATCAAGATCAGCGGGGAATACAGCCAGGCTCAGGGGTACCTGCAACATAGACAACTGTCAAAAGGACAGTTTCCCTTCCAGAGTGCTTTAATTCTCATCTCTTAAAGTCAGTTCACAGTTCTCTTTAACTGCCTCAACAATGGTTCTGGTGACATCTCAGATGCTTGAGTGCATCCAATCCCAACCTCAAGCTACCACCTTAGAGGCACATGGTTCTTTTACCTYTTCTGTGACATATCTCCCAACTCCACGGGGATGCCTTTGATAACTTACAGCATCTAAATTGGCATAAGGTGCCTACATTTAAGCAGGTAAACAGTGTTTTGTCTCTGTACATAACAATATATTGCTCATCTTAAACTTTTGTTGTGAAACTGGTGATCTGATTCTTCCGAAATGTCTTAGTATGCAGGTAGGCATGGCAGACTGCCACATGGTGCTGTGCGGGAAGGAGAAGTAAGAAAGCACTGTTGTGTTGTGTGTACAAAGAAGTCAATAATAGGAGAAAAATGCATAGAAAATAAAACTTTTATTTTCCCTCAACCTTTCCATCTGACTTGTATTTTTGCATTCCTAGACTTATTTTTAGAAGTTTTCCAAAACTTTATCTCTGAAACTTTCTTAGTGACTTGGAGGTACGTTGCAATTTTCTCTCATGGAACAGCTGAACAGTCCCCTAGCAATTCAAGGAACAGGTTTTAAAAGAAGGACTTCTTCCAAGGGATATAACTTCATAAGTGAGACAATAACTCACCAGAAGAGCACTGAAGAACAGTTATTAATGCATGCTACAAAAGCAAACAGGACATAATTTCTTCAATGGCTACAAGGAGCCAGCACATTTATGCTCAATTTACTGTGCCAGCACAAGAATGAGGCACAAATACAAGTAGAAAGAAGTGTTAGGAAAAGGTTAAAAAATTAAACAGGAGTACTACATTATTAAGGATTCAAATAATGMATCAGTTTCTAGAAGATAAAAAAGATAATCATATACTGAAAATAAAGGATACTGTAAAAATCACAGAGAGATAAATGAAATGAGCTGAAAGAGTCAAATAGATTCATTTTCTGCTGCATGGTGGACATAACACTAACTGGTTGGGTTTAGTATATCACTGTGTATGTGAAATGTAGAAAATTCACCTTCCATGTGCATAAACTTAATGTATGGTAAGCAGGATGGTGTGGATGCAAATTTAGCATACTTGAAAAACAATAGCAGGCACAGGAAATTTATGGTATCTCTACAACCAATACCAGTTATAAGAAATAGAAATTGGTGCTCCTTTAATGGTATTTTCTTGAACAGTGCCATCCTAGTATGTTTTGTATCCAAATACTGTCAGAAAGCAACACTATTAAATTTTAAGAAGTTACGTAACTATTTAATTCACTGAAACTGCTTTGAGTGAGAGTGGATAAAGGCTCATGTGAAATTTTAAATCAGATTGCAAACTTAATGTAAATTCCCCCTGCAGAACAAAAGACCTCAGAAGTGGTGTGAGCTCAAATTATGATCCCACTCACCTGATATACTCTGCATTAACAAATGTTAAAGAAAGAAATCGTGATGAAAACCAAAAAGTAGTATGTGGAATTTTAGCAACAAACAGAAATTAGAAATGGTATTAATTTTTTAAATGTCAGGTTCACTTTAATTCAGGCTTTTTAATAACTGGATTAATGGTGTTG
>JAYKAV010003456.1:130623-142612 GCA_035582835.1 Phoebastria nigripes
GGGCGGGGGTTCGCCTGGCACCCCGAACAGGGACCTGTTTCCATTCCCTGCCATCACTTAGGTCCCCTCCTTCTGCCTGGTGGCAAGAGGGCAGGGGATCCTCTGCTTCTTGCGGAGCCTCCATCTGCTGCCTTTGCCTCAGGGATGGYAGGGTGYGGCTCCACCAATCTATCTCYCTCTCACACTCCCTGATACTCCTTAACCTTTCCACTTCCTCCTTCAGCTCTGCCACCAGGCTGAGCATGGTGGCATTGCTTTAACATGGTAACATGATGCAATATAAATTTTTTGTTTGTTTGTTTTGGAAAGCTATTCACATCCAAAGAACATTTGCAGTTATTCATTTTTATTTCTCTGTTTGGTTTTTTGCACCAATGATATCATAAGCTGTGATTAACTCCATCTTATTAAGATTTAAAGGTACAATGTTTTGAGTCAGCTTTAAAGTATAATATTGCCTGAATGAACTGGTGAACCTAGCCCCATGATACATCTCTGAATCACACTATAGCTATACATCTTTCTTGTTATGATTTCTGTTGCTTTTCTTCATTTTTATATATCCACATTGTAGCCTGTGTTTATTTCAGCAGACTAAGCTATACAATGTAGTTCATAGTTTAATATCATAAATGATTTTCACTTTCCCATGTGAAAAGAATGTGGCAACAGAAAAACAACAGAACATCCATCAAATTTATTGGAAATGCAACTCAAAATATCGCAACAGCTTAAAAATCACATAAAAATTTCTATATGTTAGAAGAATTGTTAAAAATATTGTATAAAATTATTTAAAAGGGGAAAAAATGTACATGTTCTTACTGATGGATGAACTGCTGGACCTTTGCCAGGAAATAAAAGAAATATTAATTATTAGGTTTGCTTTCATTTTTTCTTAAATAAGGCAGAGATGCATCTTCACAGAGCCTTGGAGAAACTTTAGGAATGCCTTGCACTTTTTTTTTTAATTTAGAATTAGAAGATAAAAGTGTTTCAAAGCCCTGCACTATGTTCAAATATGTTTAAATATGTTTTATTGAGTTATAAATCTTTAAGTCTGCAACTAAAAGAAGATAGCTGAAGTAATGTCAGTCTGTGTGGCTGGCTGTGAACTCTCTCATGAATATAATTGACAAGAGTTTCATGTTCTGATACTGTTGAATAGTTCTGGAAGGTCTAGAAAATTATTAGGAAAAATGTGCTGTAAACAAAAAAGTGTCCTACATGCATAATATCTTTGTAGGCAGTTCTCTTCTTTGTAGGCAACTGATGATTTACCAGTGATAGAACCTGGAAGAGTAAGTATAGAATCTGGAGAGGGTGCAAGAAAAAACTTAATCTATCAACTCCATTGACTCCAGAATATATTTAATCCATCCAAGGTTAAAAAAAAAAATCCAATTTAATATAATGGTATTTCAGGATTTGTTTTCCTATTCGTATGATTATTTTAGGGATATAATAGCATATTATTGTTCAGACTAATAAAATATTATTAATGGTAAGCTTTTTAATTTCACATAATCACTACTCATTTTATGCTCCCAATGATCACTTGCACCTTGCTTACCCTGCTTCTGATATCTTTAATTCCTTTTGTTATGCTACCTGCTATACTGTTGGGAGATTTAAGAAATACTGATCTTCATTAAAATAGTGCGTGATAGAAACTTTTTAAATGATGGTAAGACCCTCCCCTGGAGGAGAACAGAGAAATGAACAACAAAAATAATTTTATACCATCTTAAAGAATTACCATCTGTTATCCGAATCACTATAGATGACCATTTGCACAACCTGAGTTCAYACCAACCACAGGAAATGTTAGCTTTGTGTTATTTGGGAAAGATTTATAGGTTATATGGTATTCTTCATGCATTTGATTTAAAATCTCTTTTCAAAAAAAAAGGAAAGATAGGGATGTATGTGCCTGTGTATAAAAGCTGTCAAGAAAGGTTTGGGTTTTGGTGGTTTGTTTTTGTTGAGTTTTTTGTTTGTTTGTTTGTTTGTTTGTTTTCCTTACAAATTATTTTAATTGCAGTTATTTCTTTATTTTAGTGCACAGTCTGTAGAGAACTTCATATTTCAATGTGACATGGTATTTATAAATTATTCATTTTTTTAGCATCTTTTTTTCTTAGAAGATCCTCTCTATCTTTTTATTTGCCAAAAATAAATTAACAAGACTAACTTATCTGATATAGTATGGAAAAGAACAAGAACCTGTTTTTCAATAGCTATATGGTTGGAATTTGCAAAATGTTTTTCTCCAGTAAWATGTTTTGTATTACTGAAGGATTTTTTTTCTTATTATTTTGAATGTAATACAATGTCAAATGCTGAGAGCTGTAATTTTATACCCAGCCTTTTGAAGTCTGGAAAATATCTGTTATCATGTTTAATACCGATAAACCAATTTCATCATTGATTAAGAATCCAAGGTTGTTGTCAAGGGGAAAAAAAAAAAAAGAAAAGGAAAGGAAAGGAAGAAAAACTTCATTTATACTTCACTTACTGAAGTGCTTCTGTAAAAGAAGCTTAATTATTCACTGAGGTCAAAGTTCCAGCAATCTTTTAAATTCTTAATTATTTTATTTCACTTTCAAAGAATTTATTTTCTTTCCATCACAAAGATGGAAAAGATGACCCACAGAATTGTCAATGAATTTGGGGCTTATTCTGTAAAAAGTAAGGGATTTTTTTGTTTGTTTGGTTTGGTTACTTTTTTCTTTACTTTTTTTTAACCTTTCCTTTGAGAAAAAGTTCAGCTTGAGCTAGCTGATGAGGATCTGAAATTAATCAAAGGTGATGTGTGTTCAGATTCAAGGCTTAAATCCAGGTCTGTTTTGAATTCTTGAATAAGTCTTATTTAACTAAAGTAGGAAGAAAAGCAGTCACCTTATGAAAGTGCCAGAGAGAAGTAATGGGAAAATCAATCCAGTTTGCCTGATTTAAGCACTTTATTTTCATCCCGCCGAACCAGTCTTTCCAAAAAAAGTACCTATGTCTTTCAAGCAGACAGTGGTGTCTAAATTCAGAATACCAAAACTAGATGTCCAAGTTCCCTTTAGACTTAATGGAGACCTAACCAAAATAACAAGGCAAGCTTGGTTCATTTGCCTAAATGTCAATATCTGATACCATGTGAGAGATCTCAGACTAGCTGAATTATTCACACAGTGCTGGCAGATTTGATGTAAGACTGATGGAGAACTCATACTTCTAGGGTAGCAGCCAGAGGCCAGGATACCCTGCAATACCTCAGATGTCTGAGATATCTAACTAATTCACACCCAGCAGTGTCTGGTGAGTTGTTTGGCTAGCTAAACATAGCCAAAACATTTATTTTAGGGTGATCTGAACAGCTATCTGACAAGGTTTTTGGGTTTGATTCTGCTTTTTCTGAAAAGATAGTCAGAAACAACTCCTCATAGAAGATTTAAAACTTCTGTCCAGAGTTCATGGTTTTCAGGCTTAACAAGCCCTAGCACTAACAGATCCATGCCATTAGTCTTTGTCTCCATCAAAGTACAACTATAGATAAGTAGTCAGGTTAGTGCTGTCTCTTCAGTCTTAAAACTTGTGCAGAATATGTGAGAAATGAAAAAAGCCTTCAGAAATTCCTTTTAATCTTTGAAAGAAGGAAGCAGAGGAAATAGCAACAATGCTAAATCAAAGTTAGATTTTCTTCTATAGAAGAACTTATGTATGATGGTCTCTCAGTATTATTAATTAAACTATGGGATGTTTATTGTACAGATCATTCTCAAGCCTGCACCGTACTTGTGTTGTACCCAATCCACTTTGACTTTATGATTTGCTCTGTTATCAGTGGGGTTCTTTTTACTTGGGTGACTATGTCTGGCATGCATTTTAACAAGACATTTCTTTGACAGCCATCAAGTGAAAATTTTAGGAATCCTCTAAACACTGTTTTGATAGTATTCACTTAGCCGAAAAACACTGGTTAAATTCAGGGAGGTAGTAATTTATAAATGAAATTAATACAAATGAAGAAAATACAAAAGAAGCACCATTAACCTAGCTTTAAGTAATCTATAAAATAACCTACAAAGAATCAGTCATATTAAACAAAAAATGCTTTAGATCCACCTGGTTTAATTTTAAGTGTTTAACTTAGGTACCAGTTAAGAACTTAATGACTCTTGATCTTAGCAAAGGCAATAGACATAAACATCCTTTATTCCAAGATTTAATCAGGAATTCTACGTTCAAGATTAACCTGTAGAGGTGAATATTATCCACTGGTACTTATTCAGGTCTCCTGAACAGCTGCACATGGCCACATCTTCTACTGAAAGCCTATCTTATTGTTCTTAAGGAGATGGAGGTATATAACATTTCTTTTCTACTTTTCCAAATTTTCAGTGAGGTAAATGTCCTTTGTGTTCTGAAGATGTCTCATAGAGCCAGTGAAAGGAGGGGCTCTATACATTGGACAGACTGAGCTTTAGTTTATAGGTCTTCAAAGGCATCTGCTTCTTTTCATTGTCTTTTCAGTAAACTTGATAAAGTTGTATTGTTGTTCTYGGTAGATGTAAAATATCGATAAGGAAGTTCTTAAGGTGGGCCCCCAATATAGGCCAGCTTAATTCTTCAGAACATACACAAATTTACAGATTATTAGTGCTTTACCAGTCAATATTTACATTTGACCTCTTCAGCAAGATCTTTGAAGCACATCTATGAATCAGGTCTACTGCAGATGGAAGCAACCAAAGCTCATTTCAGCCTTCCAATTACCCTTATTATCCAGCTATTATTCTGATATGTGACATAGTCTAAGATCTTTCTGAAAAATCATAATTTCAGTCATAATTTCAAGAATAAGGGCATAGAACTTTCATTTGAACAAATTCAAAATATAATTATCAATGATGAAAAATAACAGTTGAACCAAGTGCGCTGTATTTAATACTTGAATCTTCAAATATTAAAGTTTTGGGGTTTTTTTTTTTTTTTTTTTTTTTTTTCTTTTTATGCAAAAGGTCAGATCAGAACATAAACACACCCAATGTTCTAAAATTCTATAAAGGTATTAATAAGACTGTTTTGGACCAAATCTTGAGACTATTATATTGTAGGAAGCAAATGTAGGCTGATACTACTATAGACAAACCCAAAGACATTTTTTCACAGGTAATTATTTTGTAACTTATTTGYTTTTTAAGTAATAGTGTTGTAAGATAATTTGAAATAACACTGTGCCTTTTAAGAAACAAAATTTTGATGACACACTTCAGGCTATTAAATAAAAGACTGGGAAGTGGTACTTTAGTTAGAGGCAGTTATGCTGACTCAGTGCATTGTAGGCTTTCCTGTAAAAAAAGATAAAGAATTCCAGGGAAATCAGGCTAAAAATGTATGTTTGATTCCCCCCCCAATAGTGGTTCTTCTATAGTAATTAATAACCTTTAAGATTTTATTTGACATCACTTAAAGTTTTGCAGATTTTCAGTTCTGTGAATGAGATGACCCTGTCGGCCAAAAACCCAATGTGGTGGTTTGGGGTTTGGATTTTTTTTTTTCTTTTTTTCTGCTAGTGTTTAAACATGAAGCATAATTATAATTTTCCTAGGCTGCCTCAGTGTTTTCTGTCAGTCAGTATCACTCACGTTGTTATTTTATCTGACAGTGGACTCCTGGCCTGTCATGGCAGAGAAAATGAGAGGGAGGATCTCTTCACCACTGAGTCACTGTGAAGACACAGTTGGAAACAAACTGTAATTTTAAATCATCATTGCCAGCCTGCCTTTTCTATTTACAGGCATGACAAATGTAGGAGAATATTGTGGAGTACTAAGAAAATTACATTGTTATTTATTGTTAGACCTATTGTTTTTGAAACTATTAGCTTCTGTTAAAAAAATGCAAAAGAACATTTCATTCAGATTCATATCTGTAACTGACTGAATCAGTCATGGAAAAATAAAAACAGCAGTTTTATATTTGTAGAGGAACAGAAAAAAAGTCCTATGCTTTAACACACAGAGCATTTTATATGGATAATATCCATGCCCTTTTTCTTTTTTTTTTTTTAATTTATATTTAGACAATTTGTTTAAGTCAAGGGAAAATGAATTTTACTTGTTTGCCCTAAGTGAATAGAAGAGTATGAAACTTTGAGCTTTTTCATTTTTCACTGTTGATCTTTCATTCTAACCTTTAATTGCTTGATCAGTCTAAAACTGTTAAGAACACTTCACACATTCTTAAACACAGAAGTTTTGAGAAATTCCCTACCATTGCCAGAAACTCCAAAATAAAACATTTTTTTTATAACATACGTTAGAGAGAGATGTTATAGTTCTTAACAAACTAGAATTCTGAAAATACTATCCATCTTACAGGTAATGTAATTGTAATGACTGTCATTCATATCATTTCACTCCCATTACTAGTGCTATGTAACAGTCTATAATAAAACACTCCTTGCATATTCCATGTGTAAATGATGATTTTAAAGCTAAGGGTAGATTCATCCTGCTTTACGTTAGCTGTCATGAAGGTAGGGGTGGCGCTGCTTTCCAGAGCAACATGTCTACACTTAGGAGTTTACAATAAAGACAAGTATTATCTTAACCCCATTGTAGTACATGCAGGTCTTTGATCTGTTTGCTTCAACACAGGTAACTGCTACCATTAAAGCAGATATAAACCAAACCTGTGGGAGGGAGCTTTACGCCATTCTGGGCTGGAAGATGAAAGCCAGACAAGATCCCCTAGAGTATCTCAAATGACACTCAACACTTTCATTTCAGCAACTGAGTCAAGCTCCTAAACAACCCAGTAAATGTTGACTAGACAGCTATTCATCTCATCTTAAAGTAGATATCAGGTCTGATTAACTGAAATGCTCTTTGTTTTCTACTTGTTGTATTGATGAGATCTAATCTCTACAGATGCAATGGGAGCATAGGCTCATACCTACATATAGACACCTATGTAGAGGTATCTTCTATATGTGCTTAAGTCACAGAATCATAGAATGGTTTGGGTTGGAARAGACCTTTAAAGGTCATCTAGTCCAACCCCCCTGCCATGGGCAGGGACATCTTCAGTTAGATCAGGTTGCTCAAAGCCCCGTCTGACCTGACYTTGAATGTTTCCAGGGATGGGGCATCTACCACCTCTCTGGGCAATCTCTTCCTTCCAGTGTTTCACCACCCTCAGCGTAAAAAATTTCTTCCTTATATCTCGTCTAAATCTACCCTCTTTTAGTTTAAAACCATTCCACCTTGTCCTATTGCAACAGGCCCTGCTAAAAGGTCTGTCCCCATCTTTCTTATAAGCCCCCTTTAAGTATTGAAAGGCTGCAACAAGGTGAACCCGAAGCCTTCTCTTCTCCAGGCTGAACAACCCCAACTCTCTCAGCCTTTCTTCATATGAGAGGTGTTCCATCCCCCTGATCATTTTCGTGGCCCACCTCTGGACCCACTCCAACAGGTCCATGTCTTTCCTGTACTGAGGACTCCAGAGCTGGATGCAGTACTCCAGGTGGGGCCTCACCAGAGCAGAGGAGAGGGGCAGAATCACCTCCCTCKACCTGCTGGCCACGCTTCTTTGGATGTAGACCAGGATACAGYTGGCTTTCTGGGTCGCGCGCGCACATTGCTGGCTCATGTGCAGCTTTTCATCCACCAGTACCCCCAAGACCTTCTCCAAACGGCTGCTCTCAACCCCTTCATCCCCCAGCCTGTATTGATCCTGGGGGTTGCCCTGACCCAGGTGCAGGACCTTGCACTTGGCCTTGTTGAACCTCATKAGGTTCACACAGGCCCACTTCTCCAGCTTGTCCAGGTCCCTCTGGATGGCATCCCCTCCCTCAGGMGTGKCAACTGCACCACTCAGCTTGCTGTCGTCTGCAAACTTGCTGAGGGTGCACTCGATCCCACCATCTATGTCACTGATGAAGATATTAAACAGTATCAGTCCCAATACTAACCCCTGCGGGACGCCACTCGTCACCAATCTCCATCTGGACATTGAGCTGTTGACCACTACCCTCTGGGTGCGACCATCCAGAAAATTCCTTATCCACTGGACAGTCCACCCATCAAATCCATACCTCTCCAGTTTATAGAGAAGGATGTTGTGGGGGACCATGTCAAAGGCCTTACAGAGGTCCAGACAAACGACATCTGTAGCTCTTCCCCTGTCCACTGATGTCGTGACTCCATCCTAGAAGGCCACTAGGTTGGTCAGGCAGGACTTGCCCTTGGTGAAGCCATGCTGGCTGTGTTGAATCACCTCCCTGTCCTCCATSTGCCTTAGCATAGCTTCCAGGAGGATCTGTTCCATGATCTTGCCAGGCACAGAGGTGAGACTGACTGGCCTGTAGTTCCCAGGGTCCTCCTTTCTACCCTTTTTAAAAATGGGTGCAATGTTTCCCTTTTTTCAGTCACCGGGGACTTCACCTGACTGCCATGACTTTTCAAATATCATGGAGAGTGGCTTGGCAACTACATCAGCCAATTCCCTCAGGACTCTGGGATGCATCTCGTCAGGTCCCATAGATTTAYKTATGTTCAGGTTCCTCAGGTGGTCATGAACCTGATCTTCTCTTACAGTGGGAGGGACTTTTCTCCCCCAGTCCCTGTCTTGCGGTCCATCCACTCGAGAGGTGTGGGAAGAGAGATTGCCAGTGAAGACTGAGGCAAAAAAGTTGTTGAGTACCTCAGCTTTCTCCTCTTCCATTGTTACCAGTTTGCCACTGGGTTACCAGTTTGCCGCTGCGTTACCAGTTTGCCACTGGGGGGTTCACTTTCTTTGACCTTTCTTTTCTGGCTGACATACCTATAGAAGCCCTTCTTATTATTCTTTGCRTCCCTTGCCAAGTTCAACTCCAGATGGGCCTTGGCCTTCCTGACCCCATCCCTGCACAACCAGGCAGTGTCCCTATGCCCTTCTGAGGATACCTGTTCCTGCTACCACTGCCTGTGCATTTCCTTCTTGCCCTTTAGTTTGACCAGCAGGTCTTGACTCATCCATGCCGGTCTCTTGCCTTCCTTGCCTGATTTCTTACACATGGAGATCGAGAGCTCTTGCGCTCTATGGAAAGCATCCTTAAAGATCTGCCAGCTCTGTTCTGCTCCCTTGCCCCTGAGGGCAGTTTCCCAGGGGGTCCTATTGACTAACTCCTTGAASWSYTGGAAKTTTGCTTTCCTRARATTCAGGRTCCTGACTTTACTCTTTGCCTGACCCATATCCCTCAGGACTGCAAAATCCACCAGTGCATGGTCACTGCAGCCCAGGCTGCCTCCAATCTTGATGTCTCCGATTAGCTCACTTGCGTTGGCAACCAACAGGTCCAGTAACGCATCCCCTCTGGTAGGGCTGTCTATTATCTGGCCTAAGAAGTTATCCTCAATGCACTCCAGGAGTCTCCTGGATTGCCTACAGCTTGCCATGCTACTTTTTCAGCAGATGTCAGGGTGGCTGAAGTCCCCCAGCAGGACGAGAACCTGTGAGCGCGATGCCTCCTGTAGCTGGGGTAAGAAGGCTTCGTCAGTAGGCTCCCCTTGATTGGGCCGCCTGTAGTAGACACCAACCACAAAGTTCCCTTTGTTGCCTCGGTCTCTAATTCTTTCCCATAAGCTTTCAGCCTGCTCATGGCTATTCTTCAGAGACAGCTCTTCACAATCTATCCATATCTTCATGTACAGGGCAACCCCTCTGCCCCTCCTTCCTCGCTTGTCCCTTCTGAACAGCCTGTAGCCATTGATAGCTGCACTCCAGTCATGGGATTCGTCCCACCAAGTTTCAGTAATGGTAACTAGGTTGTAAGTCCATCCAACAGTCCATCCAAGGGATTTAGTGATGTACACACACCTTATATAGTGTCATTTTAGTTACGGTGGGGTACATTATCTGGCCTCCAGCTTCCCCTCTTTTTCCCTCGGCCACCAATGCAAAAGGCCTCTGCTGTCTAACTATCATATCTAATGATCTTATGCAGAAATCCATAACACCTTCATGTACGTCAAGTGACRCTAGACACTGATGTTCAGGCAGTTCAACTCCATGCTACAGGATACCTGTATAACCAGTGCAGAAGGGAAATGTTTGCAGCAAGTGATTCATCCCATCTGTATGAGGTATCTCTGGTTGTGTACCTCCATTGCTGTTGAAGGATGATCGGTATTTACCTTAGAATACATACTGAATTCACATATGACTGAAATTAATGTAGATTAATCCCACTCCCAGGTTGATGTGGAGGGTGATGTTGGCTTTTTTGTATTGCTTTTTTGGTTTTGGGGGGGTTTTAACAGAAAACTGTTTATATTCATATCTCTAGCCATTGGACTTCAGAGCAAGGTGAAAGTGATACCTAATAAGTATAAAATTTTTGCTGTATTTGAGAAGGAATGTATTAGATTTTTTTTTCTTTCACTTTGGAACTGGAGTTTTATGTGTATAGGCTATGTGAAAATGCATTCCTCAAAACGGACAACAGAGAAAACCAGGAAAAAAATGCTTATTTTCAAACTGTATTTCTATCTGCCAATAAAAGACACTATAACTCAAGGGATTGTGAGAAACTTATTAAACTGATTGTAATATCAACACTAGATAGGAAGAAATTGATGTTTGGGGCACTCTGCAAGATAATATTAGAAGAAATTTACAGATAATGGCAACGTGTTCAATGGAGTAAATCCCACACTCAGATTTGACATCTTTGAAAAGGGCAACAGCCACAACAGGGTTTAAAACACTTTTCTGAGAACTCAACAATCTAACATATGGCTATTATATTCTTTCCAAAGAGTAAGGGAACTGGACTCTTTTTAGCCTCTGGTAAGGAAAAATTACCAATTAAACAAAAGGTAAAGAAGAAGAAAAAGCAGAAGAAAAAGCTGGTTTTCTGCAGTTTACAGCCAACTCAGGATTTTAATAAAACAGCTCTAATATTGGTAAACTTACAACAGTCGTGTAAGTTACATACCTGAAATATCTCCCATTAGCAAGTGGAAAGAGAAAATATAAGTTTACTCTTATTACTTATTATTATGTCATGCAGCAATCCATAATCAGGAGTGACAGGATTTACGAAACTGCTCGGTGCTTTGTTTAAATGGGCAACTGCTTTTTTAAAAGAAAATGTGAGCTAAAACTGACTGTAGAGACTTCTCTGTGTGATTGATTTTACATATGTTTATACAGAGCATTTATATATTAGATACATGTACATAATTTTATGTTCATATACATATATATTTATAATTTATTTATATTATCTATTTATATAATACAAATACCATATATTTATATATTTTAAATGCATATCATATTTATAACAGAAAAATATGCATTGCAACTGCTACAATTCTTGATTAATTTCTGTGTTATTCACAAAATTAAGGAATACTATCCTTTACTGAACTCTGAAAAGGCCTGTCTTAAAGCCCAGTGCTGAGAACAAGTAACTATCCTTTGGGTTTGATGGCATTCAGATCTACTCCTAAAGGCACACACAGCTCTGCATTTATGCCAAGTATCTTCTAAAAGAAGACATAATAGGGATCAGATTTTCTTTTAATTAATATAATTTGTATCTTGTTTTGACACAGCTATAACGCAATCTGGCTGCTGTCGTTAGAGACAACAAAAAATGTTTTTACAAATATATTAATGACAAAAAGAGAGCCAAGCAAAACCTCCATCCTTTATTGGATGTGGGGGGGAACATTGACACTGAGGATGAGGAAAAGGCTGAGGTACTTAATGCCTTCTTTGCCTCAGTCTTCAATAGTCAGACCAGTCATCCTCAGGATATTGAACCCCCTGAGCTGGAAGACGGTGACGGTGAGCAGGATAAACCCCCCATAATCCAGGAGGAAGYRGTKAACRACCTGCTAYGCCACYTGGATGCTCACAAGTCCATGGGGCCGGATGGGATCCACCCGAGAGTGCTGAGGGAGCTGGCGGAGGAGCTTGCCAAGCCACTCTCCATCATTTA
>JAYKAV010003456.1:143756-170749 GCA_035582835.1 Phoebastria nigripes
ATTGGACATTAGGAAAAATGTCTTTAGTGAAAGAGTGGTTAAGCATTGGAACAGTCTTCCCAGGGAAGTGGTTGAGTCMCCATCCCTGGAAGTATTTAAAAGACATGTAGATGAGGCGCTTAGGGACATGGTTTAGTGGGCATGGTGGTGTTGTGTTGACGGTTGGACTTGATGATCTTAGAGGTCTTTTCCAACCTTAATGATTCTATGATTCTATGATTCTATGACACAGGGTCTTCATCTACAAAATGATGAACAGACATTTGGCAGACTAGAAAATGATCAATAAAAGAAAGGATATCCATGCCACTACAAGTTCTTTGGGTCAGCCTATCCCTTGATTACTTTGTTGACTCAAACCAACATTTCCATTTTTGACATAAAAAATAGCCATTATTTTTAATTGCTTTATTCTTCCTTTCTAGTTAACATACCATTATTTGTAAAGGAGAGGTTATATTGTTTGCTTTTTTTTTTTCTGTAATCATTACTGCAGTTTTTCTGGGGCATTTTTAGCGTACTATGAATGCTTTAAGTAAGCTTCAAACCCATTTTCATGTGTTTTTTTTTAAATAAACTATATAGTAGCATGTTGGTTTGTATCACATAATAGAACACTAGGAAAAGATGTGATGTGACATTAAGCATATTGTTCTTTGTATGCTTGAAAGCATGGCACACAGTTCCAAATGCCGAACTGATCTCAGAGATGATCTTCTAGAAACATATTCATAAAAACCAAAGAAGTATTAAGTCAATGTTGTGMGGGCACAACAAATAAAAAGTATATAGGTCTCCTCCACTTGATAAACAATAATAGGTATGGTATTGACACATATTGTACATCTTTATTACATTCTCTGTATTCATTAAGTAGGTAACCATTTTAATTAGGTGGGAATAATAACTTATTTTGACTTGTTAGATTTTATTTCCACACCATGAAAACATTTAGATGGTTACAGATACATTTTAAAATATGTGTTCAAATATATGCATTCAAATATATGCATTCAAATATAACTTTTAAATTTTTCTCTCTCTCTCTCTTTCTCTCTTTTTTTTTTTTTTTTTACACAGTACACTAAACTATCCCTGATTGAACTGCTCTGACTTAAGAGGAATTACAATTCCATTATACTGTGAATAGATCATTGTACCCCATTTCACGTTCTACAACATGAGACAACTAGTCAAAGTCATTCAGTTCTGATACTTTTGTAGTCCATTTCCAGAGGGTCATTTATCCTATCCATTTCTCTTCCTCTATGGAGAGGAAAGCTTGATCTTATCTTAAGACTGGATACCTCATTTCAAATTATAATTAGGTGAGGTGATTCTCAGCATTAAGATTTTGATATTTTTTCAGTTGACACTTCAAAGCAAAGTAGATGCAAAGAAAATTACTAGGTTTTGAATTTTTTTTAAAAAGGTAAAAAAATACATGATGTTTGTTATCTTTATTTTCATTTTGGATTATATTTTTTGTTATTTATTTTATTATTTAATGTTGTATTTTAAATGAGGTACAGAATTAATCATCAAAATTCATAGTTTAATTTTTTTTTTTCCTTTTTCTGAGCAGTGCTATATATTCAGGTCATGTAATATGTTTGATCAAATTAGGCACTGTAACATCTGCAGGTATATGCTAAAGTTAGTTAGTAACAGATAATCGGATACCAGTTCATTAGTCAAGCACMAGTAAACTTAAACTTGCAGCTAATCTGCAAAAGAAGAAGTGACTAGGACAAAAACTGAGGGAAACAGAAAGGCRCTAATGTAATAAAAAGTTACTGTGGGTGAGAAATCTTCAGAGACAGTTATCTTCTTTTCCTTTTCCTTCTGTGTAGCTTTAAAGTAGCTTAGTCCCTAGTARAGATTTTCCTGTGTTTTTCTGAGTGAGCCTTGCTTTGGCCCCCACTACTATCTCCCCTTTTAGCTCATCAGCTTCTTCAGACTCCCCCTGGCCATACTTCAAAGTCCACTTTCTATGCTCGTCATGCACCACCCTGTTTCTAAGAACTACACCTCTGATGTTCTGTTGCTGAAAGTCACAGAGGTTGACAGATGAACGCAACAACACTCTTACAGTAGCATCACTCTTTCCTTAAGACTCATGACAGTTGTGAGAGTCTGGAATAAAGYTGAAACTAAAAGCAAGCAATCCAAGAGTTGAGCAGACAGTGTTAYAATGCTTGGTCTGAGGGTTGCTGTCACACCAATAGAGCCAGACACTTGGGGGAACAATTTTACTCTGCTCCATGATAGTTTMTTTAAGGAGGTGAACCAGGAAACTCCCTCCATGATGGTGAATATCTATTCTCTTCAGAGCACACTGTGATAACAGAATCGCAAGTTGGAAGGCTGATAACAAAAACTACAGGATGCATTAATTTGCCTGACAACTACAGAAAATAAAATTGTGGTGAAGTGGGATTAAACAGCTCATATTCTTTGTCATATGGGAGACAAAGTTCTTGTGTTTTTTCCTTGATATTGTAAAATCAGAACCTTCTTTATTTTGTCATCATTACTATACATTACTATACATCATTATACATCATTACTACAACATTACTATACATCATTACTGCCATTACTTACTGTTCCTGTGTCCCTAGGTGTTGAGAAAAAATAATTGCTTCCACTCAATAAGATGCTTCATCATGCTCACTGTGTGCCCATGGTCAAAATTAACTTTACATTTCCTCTTAATTGCTGCATTTTCCAACTGCCTTGATCTATTTTATAACGTCATCTACTCAGGCTTAAGTGGCTTTTCCAGAACTATATTCTTATTTTAGAAAGCCTCTGAAGTTGTTAAAAAGTTTAAAAATAAGTTTTTACCTCAAAGAAAGAGCTTCAGCTGGATGTCTCAATCCTTTGGTTCACCTGAACAAAGAGTCTGGTATCCGTGAATGTTTTCAGAGAGTGATTCAGGGGTCTAAGTTAAAAACATGCATCTTTCAACTGAGTTTTGAATTCAGAGAGAGCTTCATCAAGAGACGACTCATGGGGGGGGGGAAATAAAGACAAGATGTAGTATATCTAAACAGTGATTTAAAGCAGATTTCTTTACCTATGTGGGAAGCAAAATGCTGTATTCTCTTAGAATAGGTATGCATTGTACAGAAAAGGAAGAAATGTCCATTTCAGTAGGTCAGTCTCAGAAAGTGGAAAGAGACTGGGAATGAAGCTGGTCAGTGCCTCTGAAAGACTTTTACACAGGAAAAGTATTGAGCTTGCCAGGAAAAAAAGTGTCAGGGCCTTGAGGGCACTAATAGGTCTTAACGCTCCTCCCCAGGGCTCCTGCCACCCTGCCCATGGCCCAGGACCCCATGTCAGCCCCCTGGGGCCATCACTCCCTGCCCCAGCGACGCCACAGCAGGACCGGTCTCCAGCTCTCCACAATGGCTGTGGAGAGCCCTGCCCCGCCACGGGCCCTTCTGAACCAGGCCCACCTATGGGCTGATGGCCCTGGCCCATCCCCATGGCTCAGCCCAGCCATCRTGGGGCTGTGTCTGACTCCAGTTCCCCTCATTGGGCCTGGTCCTGACCCCCAACTCCAGGCTGATGTCCCACCCTGGGCTTGGCCCATCTCTATCCACATGGAGGTTCATGATGCTTGGGACTGGAGCTGCCCCCTGCCCCCCACCTCTAGCCTGTCCTGCTCCCTGCCTGGGGCAGTGGGTTGGACCGGAGCTGATGAGGCCCTTGGGGCCTCCTCTCCCCCCTGCTGTTGCTGGTGTCCAGACCCCAGGGAGTTGCTGACCCATGGGGCACCCTGACACAAAGTCTTGGATCCTTTCAATTTCAAATTATTCCTAGGGTAGTACTAGAAACTAGTACTTACTGGCTTTAGCATTTATTCTTAAGAGGAGAGCAATTTCTATTCCATTCCCTGTTCTATATGCAAAACAAATTTTCATTTTTTGAACACGGGCTAAATAAGACACAGGTAATATCGCTCACCTAATAAAAGTTGTTCCATTATACAGTCATGCATGCAAGAGTCAAGGACCTTTGAACCCTGATGGGTTCTCACTAAGGATGTGGAAATTTTGGGCCATACATATATTGCCAAATAAATGATGGTCAGGGACAATCATTTTTGGAACCCTGGTCCCAAAGCCAGAAGGCACAAAGTTTAGGAATGAGYACAAAATTTAGGAATGACTGCAATAGCATGTTTTTCTTGAAGAGAACAACTGGAAACAATTCAAAATAGAATCTGTCTGAGCACGGGGGGATGCGGTTAGGAAAGCCAAAGCCCATCTGCAGCTGAGTCTGGCAAAGGATATGAAGAGCAACATGAACGGCTTCCACCAGTGCACCAACAGCAAAAGGAAGACTAGGGAAAATGGAGCAGGCTGCCTAGTGACAAAGCACGTGGAAAAGGCTGAGGTACTCAAATCAGTTTTACCAGTAAAATTTGCCTTCAGGAATCCCAGGCTCCTGCTACCAGAGGGAAAGTCTGGAGCAATGTAGACTTAATTTCAGTGGAGGACCAGGTTGGGAACATTTAAACAAACTGGATATACACAAGCCCATGGGACCTAATGGGATACACCAATGAGTACAGACGGACCTGGCCCATGTCATTGTGAGCCTGCTCTCGATTATCTTGGAAAGGTCATGGCAACTGCGGGACGTTCCATAAGAAGAAGTGATTAGATTCTTTTAGGTTAGACTTCAGTTAGTTTAAAGCTGAACATTGAAAAATTCTAGGTATGTAGGTTATAAAAATGTAATGAGGTTAACTGCATAGAACCAAGCACTAACTAGAGCAATAATGTTACTATCATAAACTTGTATGTAACTGGTGATTAATAGTTTAAAGTTATTGTAAATTAATTTATTAAAATCTGCCATTTTACATTTCATCTACTGAGTATCAAGTGAGCATTCCCAGTATATTCAAGTCAATTTACTCTTAGTTAATACTTTGTTTTGCTTTTTATGGATTAGAAAAGGCAGGAAAATGTATTATTCAAAATAAATACCTTTAAAAGATGTCATCCTTGCTAATGAATTGTTAGTATAAAGGAGGGAACAAACTGATATATGGAAATTAAATAAAAAGAAACCAAAAATTTAAAGGAAATTCTGAACTTCCAAAGCGGATATAAAAAATATTGGTTATTTTTTATATTAAGATTGTATTGACTAAAAAGACTCAGAAAAAGCAGGTTTGGATCCTATGGCACACTGCGATTCACTTTTGTACTGCCCTATGTAGTGTAATGAAAGAAAGCAGCCTATTACATTTATAGATCAAGATAAGTCTTCAGGTCAAATAAATTTTCTCTCTGCTTTGTGCTCTTCTACTGCAAGATTCCCAAAATATTTCAAGATTAGCTGATAGTGACTGACATTAATTTCAGTTATATTTACTTCTGTGGATTTCACTATGAAAATAATACACTTGAAGGTGTCTGTTGCAGAAACATGAAATCTCATCTTCGTTCTTAATGTTTAACTCGAAGAAACTAAGGCAGTGGGGTATTTTTAGGGATATTCTTTCATTTTACTTTTTTTTCCTGAAAGTAGGAAGTTTTATAATAAATATATTCTACTAATAATTCAAGTAATTTTAGTAATTGTCAAATTACCTATTCTTCCCCCCAAACATAAGCACATTGCCCAAATTATTAAAAAAAAAAAAAAAAAAAAGGTGAAAACCCCAAGTGTTAATTCTACATTATGGATTAGGAGTGAACTTTCAGTAATATGTTCATTTCAGTTTCCTCTTCAAATCTGTGATTAGATCTATGAATCTGTCATTGTGACCAGCAATTAATTTCATAATTATTTACTCCAGACAAGGACTCAGTACAGTGATAATAGGCAAAACAGGCTGTGTTCAAATATTACTTGAAAGAAAGATTCAAAGCAAAGTATGGGGTCTGTTTTTATCTCTAAGTGGCAATATTTCTTAAGACATCCTATTAGGGATGTTACGATATAACTTTCTTAGAAACAGTGTATACAACATAAAGGGAAAAAAATTGTGTCCAGAGAAAATTTAGTGTATTCCATTACAATCCTTACAGGTCTGCAAAGCTATTAAACCTCATCTTAATAGCGGGAACTATGAAAAAAACATCCCTGCAGACTGATATTTTATAACTGGTTTCTTCAGGAAGTGGTGTATGTTTATTTAAAATGGTTGATTCTCTTTGGAATAGGATACATTTTCAGGTAAAGAAAATTAAAAATAATCCATATAAATAAATTGAGAAAGTACTGTACTGAATCATGACTTGAAACATAAACATAGTTTCAGCAACATAACAAAAAGGCAGAAAGTGAAATGCAGCAGTCAGCCATTTTATACCTTCCAGTTACACATATAGGTCACAGTTGAACATCACAACTGAGGAGATGCTGAATGATCCATCACTTCAGATAACTCAATGTAGATCAGAGAGAATGTTGAACTATAGGCCAAATAAACTCTGGGAAGGAAAAATAGAACAGATGTTTCATCTTACAAATTTAGGGATGTGAAAAGAGTGATGGTCCTGATATTTATAAATGAAATTAAAGAAAATATTTAACAATTTTTGATATATAACATTTCCAAAATCCCGCCATTGTTTTCTTATAAGTGTTTTAGTTTTCTGCAAAGATTGCATTTAGAATGTTACAGAGGTTTATTAAATAGCATACAAATGGAAATGAAACTAAGAATCATATAGCACCTTTTGCAGAAAACCAAATGACAGTCCAAAAATAAAGAAACATTCTGCATGTTTGAAGGTATAATATTTCATGTTGTTCATTTATGGATACCTATTTATATTTCAAATTCATCAAAATCATATCCATCAACTTTTTGATTTTAATTGACAGATCTGCTAATAGATTCGGATGCTTTTCAGATACTGTTAAGCAAAAAGATATTCTACTTTTATGTTAATGATTAGCAATACCAAATATAATATTAAAAGAATCATGCATTTGTAAAATTGTTCCTTTGAATTACTGATAAGAACATGTGAAATAACTACTAAATATGAATTCTCCTCCTGAACTTTCCCAAACAATACAGCCAAATAATATTTTTACTTAACCTGATGGGACAAAAGGGGAGAGGAGCAACGATCTTTATACACAACTTTCTAAATTGCTGTCACTACATTAATGTATGTTTCTGCAGGGCTTATCCATGTTGGGAGAGAGCATAACTCCATGATTTTGCTGTTACAAATCATATATTTTGGATGGAGATCAACAATAATCATTACTAGCATCTTATAGTTTCCTACTAACTATGTTTATAAGCAGAGAATCCAATCCATTATACAACACACAGGAGAATATTAATTTTGCAGTGTATTTTGTTTAATATGACAGTCAAGAAAAAGGTAATTTAAACATAATAAAAAAACCAAAGGTCAGGAATTTTGCTCCAGTACAATGTACCACTGAACTGCTTGAACACTGGCAGTAGCTCTTTCTGTTTTCTCACTTGTATGGGTTATTAACGTATGACAAGTGAGCCTTGATAGATGAGACTAGGATGATGACATTGTTAGAAGTCTATTTTTTGATGGTGTATTGAGCAGTGACATGGAACAATAAAGTAGGTACTGAAAGTTATGTTATGACTAAATTTTCGCCTGTTTGGATCTAGCCTAACTCCCCATCAGCTTCCGAATCTGAACTGGAAAATCAAATTCACTAGAGCTGTGAAAGTAATATTTTTACAGTGTGTCACACTTTGTCATTCTTGGAATTGAGAAGTAAATACAGTAAAAATAACAGAGTTGTCCCAAGTCCATCATAATATGCACCAAAATGAAAACAAAGGGCTGCTTTAGAACACGTGAGATGATACTTCGGGTGAAAGAGATATTTGTAAACTTATGCATCAATTAAAAATTTTAATAAGTTTTAAAGGTATATCCTACCTACTGTCTTGTACACTTATCAAAGCCAACTTGTTAAGGATATACAAATAATAAGATTTGATAAAATGCCTAGATTTCTTAACTCAATAAGAAGGAAATCGTGAGCATTGTCTTCAAAATATTGTGGGATTATTTTTTTTCCCAGATCATTTCAGTAATCTCCTTAACATTATGGCTCCCATGAACAACCAAATTATCAGAACTCTGGGGAATAACAACTGGGGACTACAAATGTTGTAAACCGAGCACCCCACCAGGGAAATCATAGCATTGAAATAAAAATACCCTGAAACAAAGATAGGCATTCTTAAGTTTGAAGAGGCACATTAAGCCATTCAAGTGAAAATTTTAAGAGAACTCTGTATGTATAATGATAATTAATTATAATCTCTGATACAACAAAACACAATGTGTTATGTATTTACTTTCAGAAAAATCAGGTTTAGGTTTCTTAAAGATAAACAGAAGAATTAATRTCTTTACATTATTGGCTAAAAGAAAGGGAGCAACAGAGAGGCCAAGGGGCTAGAACACACATAAGACATCAAATAGTTATAACCTTAACAGGCTTTTATACTATTTTTGTTTGTTGTATTTGACTATTTTTTCCTCACTTAATAATCTAAATTAAATCCTTTCCCTTTCCCTTCTTTCCTTTTCCCTTCTTTCCCTTTTTTCCCTTTTGCTTTCCGTTTCCCTTTCCTCTCATTATTTAAACTTTATTTTCTACAGACAAAATAAATTAATTGGCTGCCAGGTTATCACATGCTTCTAGCCTTTCCTTTGTTCTCCTTGATTTTCTATCACTTGATTTTCTATCCCTTATTTCTACTCTTCATGGTGATTCTGAGTCTATTATTTAGTTTATTTTTTGCTTGCTGTTTTCTCAACTTAACAAAATGATGCAATAGAGACAATCTACCTTTTTCAGTCTGAAACACAGATTAGACTATGAAAGACATGGTATGATTAATGTATGATTGTTGTGGTTTAACCCCAGGCAGCAACTAAGCACCACACAGCCACTCCCTCACTCCCCGCAGTGGGATGGGGGAGAGAATCGGAAGGGTAAAAGTGAGAAAATTCGTGGGTTGAGATAAAGACAGTTTAATAAGTATAGCAAAAGGCGTGCACGCAAGCAAAACAAAACAAGGAATTAATTCACTCCTTCCCATCGGCAGGCAGGTGTTCAGCCATCTCCAGGAAAGCAGGGCTCCATCACGCGTAACGGTTACTTGGGAAGACAAAATGCCATCACTCCAAACATCCCCCCTTCCTTCTTTTTCCCCCAGCTTTACATGCTGAGTATGTCAAGAGTATGGTCAGCTGTCCCAGCTGTGTCCCCTCCCAACATCTTATGCACCCCCAGCCTCCTCGCTGGTGGGGTGGTGTGAGAAGCAGAAAAGGCCTTGACTCTGTGTAAGCACTGCTCAGTAATAACAAAAACATCTCTGTATTATCATCAACACTGTTTTGGTCACAAATCCAAAACATAGTCCCACACAAGCTACTATAGAAAAAATTAACTCTATCCTAGCCAAAACCAGCACAATGATAGAGCGCAGCTGGCCAGTAATACTCAAACTGGGTACTATGGAATCTGCAGAAATCCTTTGTAAGACAGTACTAGAAGAGGATTTTAGCCTATCACTTAAATAACACAGCTGCCCTATGATATTCAACTCACTACCCGGTTTGTTCAAGATTACATCTCTAGGCAGTTTATTACTTACATTACCATCATTAGAATGTAATATTTCCTTCTTGAGAATCTGTAGTTAAGTGGAAGGAGAGATTCACTGCAGATTTTCTTAATCTTCATTAAAGATTAAGCAGTCAATTCCTTTATTCATTGGAATTTCGAATGGCTTCCCTGGATGAGAAAGAAGATGCAACCTGCTACTGACACCTGTGAAGTTTTACAGAAGAACAGGAGCCAGGTGGCTGTAACTTGAAAAAGAACGTAGGGTTATAGCTAACCTCAAAAAGAATATTAGTCAAAAATACCATCCTCTTGGGAAAAAAAAAAAAAAAGGAAAGAAAAAAAGAAGACCAAAATCCTACTACAAGCTGAAGTTATGATAGTGAATTGTTTCATTCTATTCAGCCCCCACTAGGCCCTGTGTTTGAGGAAAGATGGGGTCTAATCTCAGATGGTTCAGAAAAGAATAAAGAGCATGATCAGGAGGGCTAAAAAACATGAGGCAACATGTGGCCTATGAGGCAAAGTTGAAGAGATTTGTGTTGTTAACTTTAGAGTGGTGGTTTTAACCATATGATCTGCAGATCAAGGAGAGAGGTTTTTGCTCAGCACTTAAAAAGAACATAAAAGACATAAAGAAGCAAGTTTAGTGTTGATAGGCTTATATTAGCTGTATAAAAAACTTCATTTTCATTGGAAAAATGTTACTGATCCACCAATTGAAAATATTTGAAAGTTTTTGGTTTGGGGCAGCAAAAACTTTGACATAGATTTGCTTATCCCCGTAGCATTTGTGGTAGGGGTCTACATTTTCAATTGCCGTGGTGATACCAGGAGTAGGAAATCTGAATTTTGGAAGCCTATGCCTTTAAACAACTCTTGGGTCCCACTCCTTCTGTCTTCCACCAAAATTTAGAATGTTTTAGAAAAAAAATTCACTTCTGAAAGTGAAGTTTCTTGTACTTYAGAAAATATCTGCAACATGGGCTCTTTCATTAATGTTCCTCTGTTAGTCAACCACTACAAGAGGAAACAGCAGGTTGCCAAAAATATCTCTTTACTGCAGTTGTAGGACTCCCAAATGAGTTGCCTGAACCTTTAAAACTGCACTTGTGACATTGAAAGGTTGCTTCACGTTCCTCATTCATCAAAGTTTCCAAAGCCATAGTTTTGTATGGGGATATTTCTCATTTGAGCTGTGTAACATATAAGCAAGCATACTATTTCTTAGCACAACACCTTGGGTTCCATTACACCTAGTACGCCTAGGGAAGCTCAGTATACCTAGGGAAGCTCAGTAACAGGTGATTTTAGCAGTCATATTTTCAAAGTTTATGTGAGTTTCATCAGTTTGAATTTTGTTTATGTTTGAAACTGCTTTTGAATGTATAAAGCTGAAGCAATGAGCCCCAGTATTTTGAAAATCAGGTCCTAACGATTTTCTATGTCACTCAGAGCAAGCGTGGAGGGTAGAATTGTCTTGTTTCTTCATTCCTCCTGACTTCTCTGAGGATCTGACATTAATTAATCTACATTCTCCCTTTTTGAAGAATTTGATCTTTTCTTAAGTGTCAAGGCATACAGTTCATCAAAAGAGCTCTAGTACCCTTAGGTTTGGATTCTAGCACTGCTCTCAAGTCTATCTTCTCCTGCCCTCAAGCTGAAATGTAAAGAGAGGTATGGAGGCAGAGTCTGACAGCAACAATTAAATTGTATTTACTTTAAAAATTGAGAAAATGTATATATAACTTCACAATTACTACCAAAGAAAATTTATTTGTTGCACTTATTTTTATGCATGCATATGATTATGTACTACCACCATTCTTTACACAATGTATTATTTAGACAGTACTTTCTTCAGGGCAGTAATTTGTCATCTTCAATATTGTATAATGTGGCATTTAATCATTCTGTGCCATGGGCATAATAAATGGGGAGTTAATATGAAGATTGGTATTGCTGCATAAGTGAGAGAATACTAAAAGTAGTTATTTATTTATTGTGTAAATTAAGAGCATTATATATCAGAACTGCTGCAGCAAAATATCCATAGGGTAGAGAAATCAAATAGATAACACAAGTATTCTAATGTCACATTTGATCACTGTGAATGCAAATATCTATGCCATCATCTAATAAAGTATGAGTTAACATGATTCTGTATGATCTGAATTTAATTTCTCCCCATTTTCAGTTTAATGCAAAACTTTCAGATTTATATGAAACAATTTAGTATCTACTGGGGAATTTATTTCTGTCAAATAATTTACAAAAATGTTGGAGTTCACAACAAACTGCACTCTAGAGGGGAATAGAAAGCAGTAAAGACTTCAAAAATACTTTCTGTTGGGTATCATAAAATTCATTATCACTATAAATGTACACACTGTGCTAAAAAGAAATTTAATTTCTTACAAAATTCCCGTAATATAGATTTGTGTCACAGTGGGGTATACAATATTTTAAATGCTGTGAGCTTTCATGTACTTCACAGACTCTAAGGGTTTGATCACACTATTTAGCATGAGAAGAGCTGTACTATTTTGAATGAAAAAGAATCACTACTTGAATATCTAGAATTCTTTGGGACTATTCACACAGCTAACACTCTTCAAAATCAATATTTATGCTATACTTAATTTAGTATACAGGTTGGCTATAACCATCAGGTTTCCTCATTGGTACTACCTTCTGACAAGCATCAGTGGAATATATTATTTACTAGAATTTACCTGGGAGAAATGAGCTTATATATAAATGTAGGAATGCTTGAAAAGTCATCTACTTCTGACAACTGAAAGCTGGATCAAGACATTTGTAACATCATGAATTATTTTCTTCTGTTGGGATGGAGATTTTATGGCCTTTTTCTTCTTTKTTTTTTCCTTTTTTCTCCACTTCCCTCTCCCAACATAAATGGATGCACTGAAATACTACAGAAAGGACAGGTTTGTTTTGTTCAGTTATAGGCTAGTATAAAATGAAAGAAAGTCCTTATTCCCACCCCCCCTCCCCCCAAGAATTAGCTTATTTTTGTCGAGCTATAGCATTTACATAGAATTTGGCTATTTACTGGATGTGAATCAAAATGTCATTCTTTTTGATGTTTAATCTTTCCTAGCATGAAGCCCAAACGAGGAGGTGGGACAGTTATTGTTATGGCATATAAAAGAATTTGTTCTCTCTTTTATTGATACTATCTCTGTAGTTTCTAGTAAAGATCTACAAGATCCAAAGCGACCTCTCCACTTACATCCTCCTTCCACCTTTTGTCCCTTGCTCCTGCCTGTGACTCCATTTCTTCCCACTTCAACACCATGACTTCTTGAGCCCTGCTGTCCTTTCTCCTGTTTCTTTTCCTAACAATATAAGCATGTTGTAATATCCAGGGCTTCTGAAAGTCAACCCTTCATGCCCCCTTTCTTTTCTGTATCACTTCTTCCCTTCATCAGTGAACTCCTTGAACTCATAGATTATAGCAATTGCCTCAAGTTCCTTTCCTCTCAATCCAACATAGATCCTCTCTGATTTGACTTTTATTGTGCACCAAGGATATGCTAACATCAAGGCCTACAATGACCTCTCCATGTCAAGTCTCAGGGCCTTTGCTCCATGCTTGAACTCTGCTGTTTTTATCATGACTGATCATACATTCCTTTTCAAAATCATGCCTTGCCTTTGCAACTCTGTCCTCTCCTCACCATTTAACTATTCTGACTTGAACATGTGACAGATGGGCCACAAGTGGGAAAGAAAGGGAACTGTACTAGACTTCTAAAGCTCTGTTAACTAAAAATACAGATCTTTTTTGAAAAAGACCCTGTCATATTGYGAAGTGAATTTCTTAATGTAAGCAACAAAGGGTTACTTCTCCATGTCTTCTATAGTTCTGTCATCTTCAACAGATTTATATTCCACTTTTTTCATATTATTTTTTGAGTTGTGGAGGAGTGGTAAAGGCAGCCAGCAGCATACTATCACCCTGTTCAGGAGTTTTGGGTTTTTTTAGATGTACAAATATCCTTAAAGTATCATCTTATGAGACGATATAGCAGGGCTGCACTCTCATAATCTTTCTGTCAGGCCTCTGAAGAAAACAGAACTGAAGGTGCAGGGGGAAAAAAATCACTTCCTTGTATCTAAGTGAATATTTATAAAACTTTGGTCCCCTAAACCATAATGAGTTCATCATTTGGACCTGGATGATCAGTGAGGTCCTATAACTTCAGTGTTTTAATTTATTAACTACAGTTGATTCCCAGTTTTGAACTCAGTGTTTGAACTCAGTATTGCCGTAAAGGTCTATAAGTATTTTAAGATGGTGTCAAGACAGTTCAAGTTCTTCCCAACTTTAAAGAATTGCTAAGAGAATGTTAATATGAAATATATGAAACATAAAAGCTCTGTGAAGTCAGAAATAGTGTGGGTTTGAGTTTGAAATACTTTTCACAACATTACTTCAGTATTTCTTCAGTATTTTGAACATTATCAGGTTGCAGTTAGAAAGATAATATGACACTTCAAAAAGAAGAAAAGTTTATTCCAATTAATTATTTTACCTGTAATCCAGGAAACACATTTAGGGCTCCAGCTGAAGAAACAAAACTTGACTTATCTTATATAACCTGGAAGAGAAGACTGCCTTATCTTCTGAACAAATTGGATTAACTCTAATTATTATATATACATATTTAATCACTTTCATAAAAGTTCTGAAAAGAAACAAAACTCAGCTGCCAGAAAATAGGATTGACAACATGGAATAGTGTTTTAAAGATTTGCAGTATTTATCATCATATTCAACTTTTCACTTACAAAATCACAAAGTGGCCTTATATTCTAATAAGTAAGATATTTAGTGTAAATATTGTTTGAACTCTGATTTGGAGCATTATGACTATATAATATACCATAAAATATGAGAAGGAAGGGACAATGGCACAGGAAGTAAGAAGACAAATTAAATACAATATCTGACAAGATTATTTTGCACAGTAGACATAAGTCTGATTTTTAGTTTCAAATGCTGAGTAGTATCCCGTGCTGCGGGAAATACTGTCAAAACATTAATGCATATCTAGATCTTTCTTCGGCACTAATCGCCATAACATGTAGGCACAAGAGTAAAAAATCTTGGAATAGCATAAAGCCAAATCCTGACTGAGTCCTATTTGTATCTCCCTCGTCCCTAGTTTTACAAATATAAACAACTAGATAAACTATAAACTTTTTAGCAGGGCCTGTTGCAACAGGACAAGGGGGAATGGCTTTAAACTAAAAGAGGGTAGATTTAAACGAGATATATGGAAGAAAATTTTTGATGCTGAGGGTGGTGAAACAGTGGAACGGGTTGCCCAGAGAGGTGGTAGATGCCCCATCCCTGGAATCATTCAAGGTCAGGCTGGACGAGGCTCTGAGCAACCTGATCTAGTTGAAGATATCCCTGCCCATGACCTTTAAAGGTCCCTTCCAACCCAAACTATTCTATGATTCTGTGATTCTATGAACTACTCTTACTCTTGGCGATTCTGTCAGCCTCTTTTTCACTCTTCTTCTTCTATGTTTCTGTCCATAGCACTCCTTAAAATATATTGTCTCCCTTCTACTCCCAAGACCTGATCTACCTGTCATGCTTGCTGCACACAGGAATAAAAAACTGTATAACAAAACACCTGTTGGGAAAAGAAATGGCAGTTGCAAAAAAAATGGAGAGCTACTTTTTTGTCCTTGGAAATGCTGTCTCCAATGATAGGTAGACTACTAACTCTGGAGGCATATCATAACTGTAAAGCTGTAACAACAACCAGAAAGATCTAACTGAAARCAGTTCTAGTTTTATTTGCTAGTTCAAAGAGGGGTCAACACAGCATTGCAAAATACAAAGAAGTAGTAAAGACTGATTCCCTTAAATGAATATGACTTTCATAACAAGGTTAAAAATGGAGGCATCACAACTATCAAGCTGTCACCTGAACAATGTTTTAACTCCACATTGCTGAAATTTAATAACACGGAAGAAGCAGAAAGCACAAATTAAAAAACGGRCTCTATTTCAGCTCTTCAAAGGATTATGTAGCACATCTTAGGGTATTTTGTTTCTTACATTACTCTTTGCTTGTTTGTATGAGTAGATTTTATTGACACTCTCCTCAGACACTCTCTATGTGAAATTCTGATTTATTTTGATACTCAAAAGCTAAACAGTGCTAGGGACATTCCTCTGACTCAGATGCCAAATGGTAAGGCTTAGMCATAACTGTACAGTTAAATGTGTTATCCTTCGGGACAGAATAGTTGCATTCAGGCTGCTTGCTTCTTGCCTGTGCTAACTGTTCAACTGCACCTGGGAATTATTGAGGACAGTAAATTGGCCAGGACTAAAATCATTCCAGGAACCATACTAACAATTTAACTGTATAGACAGTTGTATTCTACTGCCTCATAGTACTTAACTTACGAGTATAGCTAAAAAACACATGATCATCATCTTGACTGCATTAACCTGATGAACAGAGAAATGCATTTCAGCGTTGATCACTGAGTCTGTGGGATGCTTTGATGCGATGGAGGACTGAAGCTTAGCAGCTGTACTGACTGTACTTCCCTGGCTGCCAGATTTTGAAATGTGATTTTTTTGTCAGCTCTCAATCACTGTCCTTTTGTTTGTTTGCCTCTCGTGGTGGTTGCAAACATCCCTGAATCTGGCAGAGAGCCTTGAGACATATCTAGCTTGACTTAGTTCTTCAGTTGCATATACATTTATTTCCCTTTCATATATGTTATAGTCAAATATACAAAACATTGGGATATTAACACCTGATTCTCTTGTCAGATAGTAGTAGAAATAAGACCAGCAAAAAACCCCATAGTTAAACAAAAATAAAGGAAACTCTTTGGATTATTTGTCACAGTCTTATTCTTGTTAAGTTGCTGTGAGTAACCAGTTTTGTCTTTTAAAGGAGAATGTATGATACACAAMAAATCTCAGAAAGGTTTTGTTGTTTTTAAATAAAAAACAATTCTGAACCTTCAATTGTTATATGGCATGGACTGTTAGTGAAACAGATACAGAAAACAGAGAGACACACATGACAGAGATAAAGAAAACAAGTTTCTGTGATGTGAAAGACTGCTTTAAACAATTACAATTATAATTTGTATTAGCATTTGTTTAATTTCTGTGAACTATTGACATTTTTTATAAAGAACACAATTTGTATAAATATTCTACATCAGTTTTTCCAGAAAGTGTGCAAGTATTGCCTTGCCTTTCCCATAGCTATCTGGTCTATTTACCCTAATGGATGAATTAATATTAGAATAGAATAGAATATTTCAGTTGGAAGGGACTTACAACGATCACCTAGTCCAACTGCCTGACCACTTCAGGGCTGACCAAAAGTTAAAGCATATTGTTAAGGGTATTGTCCAAATGCCTCTTAACACTGACCGGCTTGGGGCATCAACCACCTCTCTAGGAAGMCTGTTCCAGTGTTTGACCACCCTCTCGGTAAAGAAATGCTTCCTAATGTCCAGYCTAAATGTCCCCTGGCAGAGCTTTGAACCATTCCCATGAGTCCTGTCCTTGGATCCCAGGGAGAGGAGATCAGCACCTCCCTCTCCAACGTCCCCTCCTCAGGAAGCTGTAGAGAGCAATGAGGTCGCCCCTCAGCCTCCTTTTCTCCAAACTAGACAAGCCCAAAGTCCTTAGCCGCTCCTCATAGGACATTCCTTCCAGCCCTTTCACCAGCTTTGTTGCCCTCCTCTGGATGCATTCAAGGACCTTAACATCCTTCTTAAATTGTGGGGCCCAGAGCTGCACACAGTACTCCAAGTGAGGCCTCACCAACGCTGAATACAGTGGAATAATCACCTCTTTTGACTGGTTGGTTATACTGTGTTTGATGCACCCCAGGATGCCGTTTGCCCTCTTGGCTGCCGGGGCACACTGCTGACTCCTGCTGAGCCTGCTGTTGACCAGCACCCCCAGATCCCTTTCTGCAGGGCTGCTCTCCAGCCATTCCTCTCCCAATTTATACTTGTGCCCAGCATTACTGCATCCTAGGTGCAGAATCTGGCATTTTGACTTGTTAAATTTCACCCCATTAATCATTGCCCAATGCTCCAATCTATCTAGGTTCCTCTGCAAGGCTTCCTGTCCCTCAAGAGAGTCAACAGCACCTCCCAGTTTGGTATCATCAGCAAACTTGCTAATGGTGCATTCAACTCCTGCATCCAGATCGTTGATAAATATATTGAACAGAACTGGCCCTAGAATTGAACCCTGAGGAACACCACTGRTGACTGGTCGCCAGCCAGATGTAGACCCATTCACTACAATCCTTTGAGCTCTGCCCTTCAGCCMGTTCTTCACCCAGCACACCGTGAACTCGCTCATCCTGCAGTTGGACAACTTGTCCAGAAGGATGCTGTGAGAGACAGCATCAAAAGCCTCACTAAAGTCCAGAAAAACTACATCCACCACCTTCCCTTCATCCACTAGGTGGGTGAGCTTATCATAGAAGGATATCAAATTAGTTAAACAGGACTTTCCTTTTGTGAACCTGTGTTGATGGTGCCTGATGACTGCATTATTCTTTAAATGCCTTTCAATAGTACCCAGTATAATCTTCTCCATAATTTTTCCAGGTACTGAGGTTAGACTAACAGGTCTGTAGTTCCCTAGGTCTTCCCTCATGCCCTTTTTGWGGATTGGAATAACATTGGCTAGCTTCCAGTCAGCAGGGACCTCCCCAGACTMCCAAGACCTTTGGTAGATGATTGACAGGGGTCCTGCYATAACATCCACCAGCTCCTTCAGTACTCTGGGTTGAATCCCATCAGGCCCCATGGACTTGYGAACATTCAGCTGATACAGCTGGTCCCTTACAATTTCAGTGTCCACCAATGGAAAGTCGCTGTTCCCAGACCCATGGTCCTCCGACTCAGGGGACAGGACAGTCCAAGTCCTGTATCAGTATTATTAAACACTGAGGCAAAAAAAGCCTTGAATGCCTCTGCTTTTTCTTCATCCCTATTAGTCAGATGACCATCTTCAACAAGTATCGGTCCAATGTTTTCTTTAGACATCCTTTTCCTATTAACATACCTAAAAAAGCCCTTCTTGTTATCTGAAACAGCACTGGACAGTTTCAAYTCTAATTGAGCTTTGGCCTTTCATGTCTTCTCCCTGCATATATGAACCATGGCTCTGTAATCTTCCTGCGAAGCCYGGCCTTGCTTCCAGAGATCATACAATTTCTTTTTCCTCTTGAGCTCCACGAGGAGTTCCCTGTTCAGCCAAGCTGGTCTTCTGCCCTGCTTGCTTGACTTCTGACACAGGGGAATTGCCTGCTCCTGTGCTTCTAAAAGGTGGTTCTTAAAGACTGACCAGCACTCGTGGACTCCTAAGCCCTCAAAAGCAGATTCCCAGGGTACTCTGCTAAATAGGTCCCTGAATAGCTTAAAGTTTGCTCTCCTGAAGTCCAGGGTAGCAACTCTGCTTTCCTTTTTTCCCATTACATTGAAAATTTTAAACTCAACCATTTCATGATCACTGTGGCCAAGACAGTCACCTACCATCACATCCCCCAGGAGTCCTTCTGTATTCACAAACAGCAAGTCTTGGAGGACATCTTTCCTAGCTGGCTCACTGAGTACCTTTGACAAGAAGTTATCTCCTACAAACTTTAAGAATTTCCAAGACCTGCTCGTCACAGCGGTATGTCTGTTGATGTCTGGCAAGTTGAAATCTCCCATAAGGACAAGGGCTACYAATCCAGAGATTTCTCCTAATTGCCTATAGAATAACTCATCAGTGCTTACATCCTGGCTGGACGATCGATAGTAGACACCCACTACAACATCTCCTTTGTTTTCCATCCCCCTAATCCTCACCCAGAGGCTTTCAACCACATCATCACTAACTGTAAGGGCTGTACAATCAAACCTCTCCCTTACATATCGTGCGACACCTCCACCTTGCCTGCCCTGCCTATCCCTCCTGAACAGCCTGTAGCCCTCCATCTCAGCACTCCAATTGTGGGACTCATTCCACCAAGTCTCACGAATACCAAAGGTATCGTAGCTCTGGGAGCTGACCAATGCTTCTAGTTCATCCTGTTTGTTTCTCATACTGCGTGCGTTGGTGTACAAGCATTTCAGATATGCTCCTGAGCCCTCCRTGCTTCCAGGAGCAGTGTAAAGRTTCCCACTACTGTTGCCACCCTCAGGCGATGCCATGCCAACCCTTGGCGATGCCATGCCAACCCTTGGCTTACCAACTGCAATCCTGTTGGTATCCCCTCCCCCCATTGATTCCAGTTTAAAGCTCTCTCGATCAGTCCCACCAGCTTATGCTCAAAGATGTGTTTTCCCCATCGGGACAGGTGGATCCCATCAGGCCCCAGCMTACCTTGTGCCTCGAAGGCTCTTCCATGGTTTAAAACCCCAAAGTTTTGGTGGAGGCACCAGTCCTGGAGCGAGGTATTGATATCCTGGGCTCACCTGTTTCTTCCAAAGTCTCCCCCCATTACTGGGAAGACTGAAGAAAACACTTCCTGTGCTCCTGAATTTTTTAGCATTCTTCCCAGGCCTCTGAAATCTCTTTTGATTGATTTCAGACTTTTTGTTGCAACATCATTAGTACCCACGTGAAAGAGCAGGAATGGATAGTATGAAGGTTGTACTAGGCTCTTCAGTCTTGTGGCGACGTCCCTAAAGGAGGCCCCAAGGAGGCAGCAAACTTCCCTGAAAAGAGGGTCAGGTCTGCAAACGGGTGCTTCTGTTCCGCACAGGAGGGAATCACCAATGACAGTAACTCATCATGGTTTCTTCTTGGGGCTGGTCTTAATGCAGGTTTTGTTGCGAGGGGTTGGTCTCTCTAACCTTGGCAAGACTGCTTGTGCAGCTTCCTCCTCTATCTCATTATGYGCTTCATCTACCATACCCAGGGCCTTGTACCTATTCTGTAAGGGTACCTTAGAGGGTAAGGAGGGGTTTCCCTTACCGCTCTGTGTAACCTTCTTCCACCCCTCCTTATCCCTTGCGACGCTGTCTTCCTCCTGGCATAAAACAGATCCTGGACCTGCCTCCATAGCGGCCTCATTGAGTTGGCTTGCATGTATCAGAGATGGCAGAGTACGACTCCAATGATCAATCTCCCTCTCAGACTCTCGAATACTCCTCAGTCTGCCCAYCTCCTCCTGCAGCTCGGCCACCAAGCAGAGCAGTTCATCAATCTGGTCACACAGCCCACAGGCTTGCTTGCAATCACTTTCCACCTCTAGGAATATCCCTTCACACATCCAACAGCTGGAAACTTGGGTGGTCGGATGCTTAAACAGGAGCTCCGTCTGTGTGGCTGCATTGGTTCTACCAGGTGCCAGAAGCTCAGGCAAAGCAGAGGACACTGTTTTTTGCCAGGGGGTCACCATGCTGCCACGCACCTGCCAGCTGGGAAATATATATGCTCTTCAACAAGGAGAGGAGCTATGCTGGACCTTGTTCTCACCAACAAGGAGGGGCTGGTGGAGAATGTGAAGCTCAAGGGCAGCCTGGGCTGCAGTGACCATGAAATGGTGCGGTCAAGATCCTTAGGGCACCGAGGAGGGAGCACAGCAAGCTCACTACCCTGGMCTTCAGGAGAGACGACTTTGCTCTCTTCAGGGATCTGCTTGGTAGAGTGCCATGGGATAAAGCCCTGGAGGGAAGAGGGGCCCAAGAAAGCTGGGTAATATTCAAGGATCAGCTTCTCCAAGCTCAGRAGCGATGCATCCCAACAAAGAGGWAGTCAGGCAAAAACGCCAGGAGGCCTGTGTGGATGAACAAGGAGCTCCTGGACACACTCAAACACAACAAGGAAGCCTACAGAGGGTGGAAGCAAGGACAGGTAGCCTGGGAGGAATATAGAGAAAATGTCCGAGCAGCCAGGGATCAAGTYAGGAAAGCTAAAGCCCTGACAGAATTAAATCTGGCCAGGGACATCAAGGGCAACAAGAAAAGCTTCTATAGGTACGTCGGGGATAAAAGGAAGACDAGGGAAAATGTGGGCCCTCTCCCAAASGAAAYGGGAGASCTGGTTACCCAGGATATGGAGAAGGCGGAGGTACTCAATGACTTTTTTGCCTCGGTCTTCACTGGCAAGTGCTCGAGCCTCACCACCCAAGCTGCAGAAGGCAAAGGCAGGGACTAGGAGAATGAAGAGCCACTGACTGTAGGAGAAGATCAGGTTCGAGACCATCTAAGGAGCCTGAAGGTGCACAAGTCCATGGGACCCAATGAGATCCATCCGCAGGTCCTGAGGGAACTGGCAGGTGAAGTTGCTAAGCCACTATCCATCGTATTAGAGAAGTCGTGGCAGTCCAGTGAAGTTCCCACTGACTGGAAAAGGGGAAACATAACCCCCATTTTTAAAAAGGGGAGAAGGAAGACCCGGGGAACTACAGGCCAGTCAGTCTCCCCTCTGTGCCTGGCAAGATCATGGAACAGATCCTCCTGGAAGCTATGCTAAGGCCCATGGAGGACAGGGAGGTGATTCGAGACAGCCAGCATGGCTTCACCAAGGGCAAGTCCTGCCTGACCAACCTAGTGGCCTTCTAGGATGGAGTSACKACATCAGTGGACAWRGGAAGAGCTACAGATGTCGTTTGTCTGGACCTCTGTAAGGCCTTTGACAYRGTCCCCCACAACATCCTTCTCTCTAAACTGGAGAGGTATGGATTTGATGGGTGAACTCTCCGGTGGATGAGGAATTGGTTGGATGGTCACATCCAGAGGGTAGTGGTCAACAGCTCAATGTCCAGATGGAGATTGGTGACAAGTGGTGTCCCTCAGGGRTCCGTATTGGGACCAGTACTGTTTAATATCTTCATCAGTGACATAGACGGTGGGATCGAGTGCACCCTCAGCARGTTTGCAGACGACAGCAAGCTGAGTGGTGCAGTTGACACTCCTGAGGGAGGGGATGCCATCCAGAGGGACCTGGACAAGCTTGAGAAGTGGGCCCGTGTGAACCTCATGAGGTTCAATAAGGCCAAGTGCAAGGTCCTGCACCTGGGTCGGGKCAACCCCCGGTATCAACACAGGCTGGGGGATGGAGGGATTGAGAGCAGCCCTTTGGAGAAGGCCTTGGGGGTACTGGTGGATGAAAAGCTGGACGTGAGCCAGCAATGTGCGCTCACAGCCCAGAAGGCCGACCGTATCCTGGGCTGCATCCAAAGAAGCGTGGCCAGCAGGTGGAGGGAGGTGATTCTGCCCCTCTCCTCTGCTCTGGTGAGAYCCCACCTGGAGTACTGCATCCAGCTCTGGAACCCTCAGTACAGGAAAGACATGGACCTGTTGGAGTGGGTCCAGAGGAGGGCCACGACCATGATCAGGGGGATGGAATGCCTCTCCTATGAAGAAAGGCTGAGAGAGTTGGGGTTGTTCAGCCTGGAGAAGAGAAGGCTTTGAGGAGACCTTATTGCAGCCTATCAGTACTTAAAGGGGGCTTATAAAAAACTTTTAACAGGGCCTGTTGTGACAGGACAAGGGGGAATGGCTTTAAACTAAAAGWGGGTAGATTTAGATGAGATATAAGGAAGAAATTTTTTACACTGAGKGTGGTGAAACACTGGCACAGGTTGCCCAGAGGGGTGGTAGATGCCCCATCCCTGGAAACATTCAAGGTCAGGTTGGACGAGGCTCTGAGCAACCTGATCTAGCTGAAGATTGTCCCTGCCCATGGCAGGAGGGTTGGACTAGATGACCTTTAAAGGTCCCTTCCAATCCAAAGTATTCTATGATTCTATGATTCCCTTGCAATCAGCTGGGCTGATTGTTTTAGCCTGTTTAAATTTACTGCACTGCTGGGTGCAGGCTCCGCCCCTTGCTGTCTCGTCCAATCTGCGTGTCCAGGGTCAGTTGCTCRGGGAACAMCCCCTGTTCAGACAAGCCTSTACTTGTCCACGTGTATCCCTCGTGTGTCCCGCCTCTGCTTGCTGCCGCCGCTGCTGGTGTTCCTCGCACTGCTCCAGCATCCGTTGCAATTAGCAATAATATTCTGATTGAAAAGCTTCTATATAGAGCAATCTCATTCACACTGCTTTTATACATTAGGTCATAATTTATTATGAGATTTAAAACATATAATAACTCTGTATACAAAAGCCTCTTTAAAACTTTTTTTTTCTTTTTCTTTTTTTCTTATTTAAACCAGGATTCACTAGGAAACTTCCAGAGACTTCACTAAAAAAGTGATCTTTTTTAGAGCAATAATCTAAATCTAGACAGTATCCAATTAAAATCCCAGTTCTGCCAAAATATATACCCATGCATCACTTTGTTAGCGCTTATGGGTAAAGGTACTCCAGAGACATTTTCCCAGTACTTCTCTAGCCAGTTTGCACCAGCTGTTCATTAGGGTTGAGATTTAAGCCTTCTACTTTGCATAGCATTTCTTATAGCATGAGAGACAATACATTGCTCAGGTTATTTTCTGCCTGAAGACATGTATTTCCTGACTTTTCTAAGTTGTGTGTTACTGAGTATCTAGCATCAGTCAAATACAGTAAACAAAAAGACTTTGAATTAACCTGACCTGACTCTTAATTTTAAAGGATGAAAGAAAGCATGATTTACATTAGTAAACACTTTTTAATCAAATTCAGTTATGCTGATATTTTTTTTTATTTTTGCTGCAGTCAAAGACAAAATTTATTGGATGTTAGAGCTGGTAAAAGGGGTTATTTAGTAAGAAGAAGCAGCCGTGAAATCCGAAAAAAGGCATTATGTTAATTCCATTAATTAAAACCAGAATGCAAGTACACACCATTATCCATGACCAAATTATGTTGGCAGTAGATTCATTCAGTTTTTTGAATCACATATATCCAGCAAAATCAGCTACTACAAAGAAAATAATTTCTATGACATAGATATACAGAAGAATAGGTGCAATCACAGAGGTCATTTCAGCATTTATGAAAAAATAGAGAAATACATGAAAGTTTCAACAATGAAGTTATTTGCATGTTAGGTTTTTCTTTAAGTAAGTWGTGATACAAACCACAGAAAATCAATTATGCTTAGGGGAGGGAAAGAAATTAGTGGGATGAGATGCCAGTAAAGTCATTTGACTAACATCTGAATAGAAAAAAATATCAAGTTAGAAATATTAGAAAAACCAAGAGGCACTAACATAAATAATCAGACTAAAGAAACTAAGGAAAAAATGCAAGTACATCATCATGATAAATAATGGTAAATAAAACCTTTGTAGATTGTATGTTGTGTGGTGAAAATTGAAAAAAGAGTTTCAGAAAACTCTTCTATAATATAAGTAATATTAGGAATTTAGAAATGGATATTGCTTAAACTTTTAGTATATGAACAGCTATGATGATTACTTTTCTGTCTTAATATAATTGGATCTGTGAGTGGATTTCTTTGTGAATATATCAGTAGAATAAATATCCAGACGCAAAAAGTTATTTCAGCTAACAAAAGCAAATTAACTAATTTTAAATACAGGCTGGAAACTAAAAAAAAAAAAAAAAAAAATTTAATATTTGCATCTAATAAAAAAAAAAAAAAAAAAAAAAAATACAACCACCAGAAAACTGAGGCTATGAAGCAGTTCCCTAAATGGTATAGTGGATGTAAACTACTTCATTCACTTTAGGATTTCACTTGTGGAGATTATGAATAGGTAACATGTTATAGTTGATTTTGCTAGCAAGTGAATAATTTTGTTATTACATTCCTTTCTGATTGGGTTTGGGTTTTAACTGTGGGTTTTGTTTTGGTTGAAAAAAATTATTTTGTTAATAATGTAGAAGTTATGAAGCTCCCTTCAAAACATTCCAAAAGAGTAAGTTCATACATTAAAATTTACTATAGAAAGGAAGAAAAGTGCAAAGCACCATTGCTAGTTACATGCACCAATATTTAGGCATACAAGACACCAAAACCTCAAACACCTTTTTACTGAACTTTCATTTAAAGAAAGACACTCAACAGGGATTACAGAGACTCTTCTGTTCATATTAAATATGATGCAAGATTCATCTATTATGAATTTATATTGTTTTAAATTCTAGCCTTAATATGAACAACTCAATAATGTTAATAATTCATTTAGAAGTATTACTATTAATTAAAATGTTCTATGTTTAGAAGCTCAGTTATTGCCTTTTTTTTTTTTTTTCTTTTCTTGCTCTATCCAACCCTCTGTCTGAGGTTTGCAACACTACTCCTTCAAGATAAGAGTGTATGCTGAAAAATCTCCTGCATTAAATCTTGTCTGTATCATAAACCTCAAAACTGAAGTGTTTATTTATAAAAGTGCCTATTTGGGCTTAGAAAGTGTATTATCCTATTTTTGGAGTTCTCTTCAGTAACAAAAAGCCTCTTCCAAAAATTGTTTCAAGTTTTTTTTCTCCCTAATTCCAATCAAACCTTGAAAACTGGGACTTAATTAGATTTTTATTATTACTATTTAAAAGGTTTTTATAAATTAAACTATTTCTTGGTCAAACACAAGTTTCATATTCTCTTCAGATAATGTCTGTTTTCCTCTCTAGAGAGCTTTAAGAAGCAGAGGAGGGAAGAATTTAGAGTAAATTACTCAGTAATTGATTGTGTAAATACAGTATCCTGATTATTCCAAGTGTAGCCTTCCATAACAGTTCTCAAAGAATGTATTGAGGCCATATGCCTGATATATATATTCCTTAAATCTTAAAACTGCATGAGATACTGATTTGGAAAAAGCAAAAAAAAAAAAAAAAAAAATTAAAGTATTTTAGTGTTTCATATTTTTACATGTTAGCTGTGAGGTTGAAATTTTGCTCATCGGAATAATTACAAATTGGCTATAACTAGTTTTTAGCAGCTATGTAGCCTAGAGGAAACACTGAGAAAAAAAAGATAGAAACTATTTTGGATGACTGTTGTGGTTTAACCCAGCAGGTAGCYAAACACAACACAACCGCTCGCTCACTCCTGCTGCCCACAGTGGGATGGGGGAGAGAATGGGAAAAAAAAAATTAAAAAAAGTAAAAATTCATGGATTGAGATAAAGACAGTTTAATAGAACAGAAAAGGAAGGGGGCGGGGGGGGGCGGGAAGGTAGAATATACAAAATGAGTGACGCACAATGCAATCGCTCACCACCCACTGACCGATACGCAAACTGCGATCCCTACTTCCCAGACCACGCCACCCATTTATATACTGAGCATGACGTCACATGGTATGGAATACCCCAATGACCAGTTGGGCTAGCTGTCCAGGCTATGCTCCCTCCCAGCTTCTTGTGCACCTGGCAGAGCATGGGAAGCTGAAAAGTCCTTGACTAGTAGACTACTTAGCAACAACTAAAAACATCA
>JAYKAV010003456.1:174620-213498 GCA_035582835.1 Phoebastria nigripes
CCGGTTGTCCCTTTCCTCCACCTGGCTGCAGGCAGGGCCCCTCTAATCCTGGTCATCGTATTCACTACCCACTTCTTCTAAGTATGAATCAGGACACCCTTTATTAAGATCGGAAGTGGGGTCAGCCCTTCTGCGCTGTCTGGGGAACTGCTCCCTGGCGACTGGAGCAGCAGTTTTCCTGGAAGAACCCCCTTTTGTGATTGTTTTTCCTTGCAATTCATGTACCCTTGGCTCTAGGGTCCAGGTAGGTTTCCCATCCCACTTCCTCATGTCTTCTCCGTGGTMAYGCAGGTAAAACCACAGGTTGCCCCGGGGTGTGTGTCCACGATAGCTTCTCTCTTGAGCAGAGGGACGCTTACTCCTAATGGCTGAGGTACTGGTCCATGCAGGTGGGGAGTAGGACATATCTTCTTTGAGTTGCTGGAACTCCCGGGGTAGTTTCTTGGCTATCATGTCCGGCAGTTTCTCCACAGCTGAGATGCAGACCAGTAGGGAGGAGGAGAGACTTTCTTCATATTGCCGGAGTTGGCCAGCCAATTCATCCACTGTTTGTTCCTCTCCATCYTTCCAGGTCATTATTGCTAATGAGTTTGCATATGATGCTGGTGCGCTCCGTACAAACTTCCGCCACATGGGTCTGGTGCATGTGACTTCATCTGGATCTTTGGATAACTGCTCGTTGTTCAGGTCATCATAAATCACCTCCAGTATGGCTAATTCCCTCAGGTACTGGATACCTCTCTCCATGGTGGTCAACCTGCCTGGATGACATATAATATCTTCCTTGAAGGGATACCTTTCCTTCATGCCTGACAGGAGTCGCCTCCAGAGGCTGAGGGCTTGTGCCCCTTTTCCAATCACTTTGTCAATGTCCCCTTCCCTAGAAAGAGATCCCAGCTGCTTGGCTTCCCTACCCTCTAAACCCAGGCTACTGGCCCCATTATCCCAGCAACGGAGCAGCCAGGTGATAATGTGCTCGCCTGGACAACGGCTGAAATCTTTTCGCATATCTCGCAGCTCGCTCAGGGATAGGGATCGGGTGGTTACCATCTCATTTACAGCTTCTGCCTCTTCCTCCTCCTGTTGTCGTGATGGCCCTGGTTCCTCTTCATCCCTTACTAAACAAGCTGATTTTCTTGTATATTTCTTCTTGTGTATAGGGGCAACTGATACCGGCACAGGTTGGTTCTCTGGTTCAGCTGCAGTGACTGTCGCTGGGGTTGGAATAGCTGCAGTGCCTGTTAAGGGGGTTGGAGTAACTGCAGTGTCTGTCGCTGGGGTTTGAGTAGCCATAGTGCCTGTTGCAGGGGTTGATCTCTGGACAGTATTCCTAAACAGTCGTTTAACCCTAAACAAGACCTGAACCCCATTCAGGAGACCTAGCAATATGTAGATGCTTGTTTGAACATCCCAAGGACATTCAACATTCTCAAGAACTGTTGTGGAATGCTTCATGAAGAGGATAGAAGAAAAAGGCATTTCTGGGGATATGAAAGGGAAGATGAAGTAGTGGGGGAAAGTGTCCCCCTCCATAAATTGTTTCTCCATGATGAAAAATTAACGAGTAGTGTAATTATTAATGGTTTCTGAGAGGTGGTTCCCAAGGTACAGAGATGACGGCAATGCTGAGTACAAATACCAGATTAAACTCATGACCAATGATTTTATCATATCATAAAACAGTGTTACACAGTGCAGCAAAATGATAACCTTGACCCAGCTCCGAGCAGTAATAAACAGCACAACAGGGAACATATACTGCAAGTAAGGTATTACATAACACAATGTTGAGAGCCAGCACCACAACTTTGAGAGCCAATAAATCAACATTGTGACCAGTGACTATTAAACYAATATAATGAATGCTTAAAACAAATTTTGCTTTAACACGCTTTGGTCAAATCTGTCGTTATCTCAACCGTTCGAGCCCTATGTTGGGTGCCACAAATGACTGTTGTGGTTTAACCCGGCAGGCAGCCAAAAACCACACAGCCGCTCGCTTGCTCTCCCTGCCCATAGTGGGATGAGGGAAAGAATGGAAAAAAAAAAGTAAAAATTCATGGATTGAGATAAAGACAGTTCAACAGAACAGAAAAGGAAGGGAAAATAATAATAATAATAATAATGATGATGATGATGATGATGGTGATGATGATGATGATGATGATGATGGTAGAATATACAAAATGAGTGATGCACGATACAATTGCTCACCACCCGCCGACCGATACGCAAACTGCGATCCCTACTTCCCAGACCACGCCACCCATTTATATAGTGAGCATGACGTCACATGGTATGRAATACCCCATTGGCCAGTTGGGCTAGCTGTCCAGGCTACGCTCCCTCCCAGCTTCTTGTGCACCTGGCAGAGCATGGGARGCTGAAAAGTCCTTGACTAGTAGACTACTTAGCGACAACTAAAAACATCAGTGTGTTATCAACATTCTTCTCATCCTAAATCCAAAACACAGCACTAGGAAGAAAATTAACTCTATCCCAGCTGAAACCAGGACAATGACATGTTTATATTTAACATGATATTTTATGGTAAAGAAGTGATTTGATCTTTTAGAATGGTGCTAAAGAAGTTTGGATCCAGTCTGAATTCCTCACCAAATCACCTATGAAGGCAAGTTCTCACACCTAAAAGATATCCCTAATTTATTTTAGATTGCTTTATTTCATTTATCTATACCTCAGATGGACATTTTAAGATGATATAGATTTGATATTATCTTGGTATTTCATATMTGTAAAGAAAAGAAAAGGAAAATATGTTTGCAAAGGGTATGAATGAAAGTATGCAGAAATAATTTTTATATATATGAGATAAATACCGCTGTTTACTGTTTGATTTAGGTCCATCTGGTTAAAAGTGACAGGAATCCTTTAAATAATGCAAGTTTAATTTATAACCTTGAATGTCAGTAGGTACCTGTGCCTTTAACATGCAGTCCTTTCCTTCCTTCTTTTTACTTATATTGTGTTAAGTGACTAAATGACTCAAAATGAGTACACATATTATATTAAGTATTTAAATTAAAAACCCTCCTCTACAGTTTATACAAATTATAAATACCATCTTTAATTTGCTGTGCTTTTCCTGCACTTTGCAAACAGAGCTCTAATATGCTTCTGCAATGAAAGAAGAAAGAAGAAACTAATTTATATGTGGAGTAAATCACCACGGGTACTTTAAAATTAATAGAGACAATGATTTAAAAAAAAAAAAAAAAAAAAAANTATATGTGGAGTAAATCACCACGGGTACTTTAAAAAAAAAAAAAAAAAAGATTTAAAAAAAAAAAAAAAAAACAAAAAAAAACAAAAAAACAAAACCCAAAGAAACCAACCAACCAACCAAAAAAAACCCCAACCCCCCCCAAACCCTCCAAACCAACCTCCTGCTATTCTACAAGAAATATTATAATAAACTCCTAGAAGAAAAAACTTATCTTAAAAAACCTCTATAGCGATTTCAAGACTGACCATAACGTTTGACCTGAAGGTTGTTATACAAAAAGTAAAGGGCTTGATAAACAACAAGAAAGCTTTTAACCTATCTGGGGTCTAAGGAAAACATTTATGCTACATAATTAAACCAGATTTTAAAGATTCATGGCTGACTAATGAATGTGTGTGTATTATTTTGGTTTTATGTCTTACCACTATATTTGGTGACTGACCTTATGATACTGCTGTTTGTTTAAATCCTCAATAAATCTGTAATGAAAAACTTGTATCTTGGACCTGGAGCTTGTTCAATATTCCAATGTAAAAAAATCCAAGCAAACAAACAAAAAAACTCCCAAAGCTTTACAAATTGTGGCAATGGCTATTGTGGCAACAGCTATAATGTTTGAGCATGTAAATATGTACTGAACCTATTTTAAATAAAAAAGAACAAGGATATTATTCACTTCAACATAGAAATTAAATTCAACATAAAACTACTAATAGGATTAATTGTTGTTGGTTTATGTTTTCCAGTGCCTAAAGCTGAATATTATTTATTCCTATAGGACTGACAAAAACTTTGATGAAAAAAATGTTGAAGTTCTGATCCCTCTGTATTGGTTAAATAAATGTGCAGAAGCTTTCTTTTAATTCCTGCTGAATCTGTAAGAATGAATTAAAAATCTATAACCATTTTGAGAATTTTATTTTGGATTACCTCTAGATGGAGGATGAATCTATACTATTGTCTTAGCTCAGATCAGGTGTGTGCTTTTCAAGAAATTATTCCATACATCCCCACATACCATGTTTTGGACTCAAAATCTGGCTCATAATCTAGTGTAGTTGGATTAATGCAAAATTTACATTCCTTCTAGAATGCAGAACCTGAAATCCCAGTTAGCTCTTCTCAGAACACCAGGTTTTCTCTTGGTAGTTTGTCTGTTTCACTCAAATCATAATGCTGCAAGAGACTGGATTATTTTACAAAAATAACCGTAAAAGAAAATTTTGTGCTTCTTGTAACTCTGGTTATGAAGATAGACCAATTCCGATAGGATCTCTCTCATGAATAGTCGTTTGGAAGCGTGAATACTCATGAAAAGTGTATTTGGAAGTAACACTACCAACAGAGCAGTACAGAAATGTATTCCTTGTTCAGGAATATATCTAGGATATCTATTAGTCCTTAGTTCACAAGAAAATCAGCTAAAAGTGAAATATGGGGAAGTTTAAAACAGGAAGAGATTTTTCTACTGTAATAGCAAAAAATACACCTGTATAGAATAATTCATTTTAATTAGCTTAAATTTGTTGTTAGTTTAAATGTGTAAACTAATTTTCCAAATGTTTGCACTTAACATTATGTCCTGGTTTCGGCTCGGATGGATGGAGTTAATTTTCTTCCTGGTAGCTGGTATAGTGCTGTGTTTTGGATTTAGTATGAGAATAATGTTAATAACACACTGATGTTTTAGTTGTTGCTAAGTAATGTTTACACTAGTCAAGGACTTTTCAGCTTCCCATGCTCTGCCAGGTGCACAAGAAGCTGGGAGAGAACATAGCCAGGACAGCTAGCCCAACTGGCCAACGGGTATTCCATACCATGTGACATCATGCTCAGTATGTAAAGCTGGGGGAAGAAGAAGGAAGGGTGGGACGTTCGGAGTGATGGCGTTTGTCTTCCCAAGTAACCCTTACGCGTGATGGAGCCCTGCTTTCCTGGAGATGGCTGAACACCTGCCTGCCGATGGGAAGCAGTGAATGAATTCCTTGTTTTGCTTTGCTTGTGTACGCAGGTTTTGCTTTCCCTATTAAACTGTCTCTATCTCAACCCACGAGTTTTCTCACATTTACTCTTCCAATTCTCTCCCCCATCCCACTGTGGGGGAGTGAGCAAGCAGCTGTGTGGTGCTTAGTTGCTGGCTGGGGTTAAACCACAACATATTATTTGATTGTCTGATTTTTAGAAGTGAATATATCACCTTGATGTCAGTGTTGTCCTAAATTAAGTACATGAAGTTGAGAATACGGTAAAATACAGACATAGTTTATATATATAAATGTGTCATTCTGCATAAACATTTGATTTAGTGCTATTTGCAGTATTTTGCCAGAATTAATAAATTATGTATCACAGTGATTATACTGAGTTTAAATGCAAAAATTCTATAAGTGATGTACCTGGTAGACTTGTTAGCTGATGAGGGTGTTTTAATGGGTTACTTTTGGGATCACACTTTGATCCAATGTACTTTAAGGTATTTTACTTCGTGAAGTTTTGAGTGAAAGTCATCTAGGACAGGGTCACACTCCAGCCCTTTTATTTCCACTGGACATGATGCAGAAAAAACAATAAAAAATTATGGTGCCAGAAAAGCAGTAGAAATGAGGAACCCTAAATGTACTGAAGGTCACTTGGAGAAGGGGGGGAATCACTGATTCTGGCCCTTGCTTCTGATACTGCATATGATTTTTTTTCCAGTGATTACATAGTGTCCTAGATATTTTGTGGCTAATCTTACATATTAGTTGGAGCATACATTTTAGCATTGACATGTTAGTTGCAGAAGGGCATCAAAATAGGGAGAAAATTATGGAAAAGGCAGATTAAAATCTTTGTGTTGCCTTTGAGACTATATCTGTTAACAGACACTGAAGACTGGAGGTCTTACAGTTATGTGTTCTTTGTTATCCACAGCCCATCCCAATACACTTCCCCTAAAAAAAAAAAATTTCTTTCCTCTCTTCTCCCTCTTACTATGTTGGCTTTGGGATACCTTCCTTGTTTCCCTTTTGATCTTTTCTGATTACATCACTTTACTGATCTTGTTCAGCTCTTGAGAATATATCCTAGTTATTTCAGCTTGTTTAGTTTCTACATTTGTCTTCCTAACCCTTTTGTTTGTTATTGTTGCTTTGTTTTGCTTTTCTAACTTTTTCCCATTCCCCTACACATGGAAACCATCCTGTGTTGAAGTTCCTCTTTTGACTAGACCCCTTCTGGATAATGTCTGTGCATCTTACCTTCTCTTCTTCTCTCTTAACATGATAAGGTTAAGTTCTCTTTAACTCAGATACATGCTTTTCATAACTTCACTTGAACCCATAGGTAATTGGATATTCAGTTACCCAGAATCTTTTGTCAAAACTGAATGTCTATCAAAATAAGTATATTAATTATACTGCATTTTATAGCCCTTCTGTAGAAATATCAGTGGATAAAATACCAGATCTACTTACCAATATGTTCCTATTGATCCAAAGCTGTCTTCAGGGAAATCTGATTCATTATTAAATTTGGGATTCCTCTTCAATAAGGTTCCCAAAATGCCAGGATTCCATATTAATATTAACATCATCTTGACACTTTGCTTAATCATGCTAGTCAATTTTAATGTGAATTTAATTGTATGGAAAGTTGTTTGTCTGCATTCTTTGTTGCCAATATAATTAAAACTTCAAGTATACCAGGAAGACATAGCTCAGAGCAGAGGGAATTGGTTCCTAGAACAAAACCAAAGGTCTTTATATTCTATGTATCACTGCAAATGCTTAAGTAAATTTACTGTCAGAAGCACAAAAAAATGTGAGTCAGGATTTTAACTTCCTTACAAAAAGCTCTATTAGTTATGGGGTTTTAACCTAGAAAATGCGGCTGAGTAAATAAATTAGATTCCTTCTTCTTCGAATTACATATTGATTTATTATGTCACATTTTCAAAAAGAACTAAAAATAAAAGCATTACAGAATTTATTGCAAGACCTTAGAGGAAAAAAACAAAACAAAACAAAACAAAACCATTACTGAGAGGGACACAGCAAATTTCTAAAGAATGGTACTAGCAGGTTCCAAATATTCCTTCTGTTCTCTGTTGATAAGACAAAACTCTTAAGTCACAAAGCTCTAGTAGTGCTTTTTCACCTTTTAATAAAGTGGAACAAAGAAGCTTTCAGAATAGAGGAACAAAGCAACAAAGAGCTACAGAGACATTAGAAACACAGCATTTTAAAATGAGATTTCATGCCCAGAAAAACCCTTCATTTTGGATTGTTTTCTTGACAGGTTTTTTTTGGTCATATAAAGGAGTTATGTCAGAATGAAACAAAAATATAGTTGKTTTTTTTTTTTTTTTTTTAATTTTTCTCCCTCAAGCTCTAAATAAACTACTATTGCAAGCAATAATAGAGAATACAGACTTAACCTACTCTGTTTGAAATGAGGCTGAATAGAAGTAAATAGAATAATCATCTCCACTAATGTGTTTGTAGCAATTGCTTGAGATGGAAGATAATGTCAGAGAAAAGGACACAATCCCTGAAAATCCTCATACGTTAAATATGAGGCTCAGTCTTTAGAACCCCATTAAGGGACTGAACTGCATTTTTCAGAACAGCATCCCTGCCTCTTCCCTGCTTTGTGATCCCATACCATAGGCACACAGGGTGAGCAGATCTGTGAGCTTTTCAAATATGTCACTTGGCACACAGTTTAGGTAGCAGGAGAGAGTTATCAGGCAGTAGTTCCTTTGTGTTAACCTTACAAACAATTGTGCCATAGCCATGTGGTACAAGCACACATCCATCATGGGACTGGATTCCCAAGACCATTACCTGTCCTGATGCATAGATCAAGATTTCAGTTTTTTGAAGAGGTCCAATGTATATACATACATGTGTAAGTACAAGTGTTTGAATATGCGTATGAATAATTGAACACAAATATAAAGGTAGTGCTAATTTGTATCTATCCACAGTCTGACATAGGAAGAGAATACCCTTAAAAATTCTTAGGAATTTCCAAGTATGCAATCTTTTTGTCTCATTTTCTAATGGAATTTTCCTTTTGTGCACCTTGAATTATTCAGATATTCCTCTCTTGGAGTGGAGCTGGGAGAAACCAAAACATATCCTCAAAACAGGAGAGCTTTCCTTTTTTCCTAAGATTGGTTTTAATTTGCTGTGATTCTATACTTTGCCTATGTACCTAAAGATTGTAGACAGATATATTTGTATAAAACACTGCATCCATGTTGCTGAATTGTCTTTCTGCATTCATTGAAACATGAGGCAGTATTAAGGGGTACTATTGCTCCATGTGTTGAATGTAAAAATACCTGGCACAAGAAAATTCTCTGAAACAAAGATTTGGCCTTATGAGTAGTTTTCCCTATATAAACCTAAATAAGAACTGAAAAATAAGGATTTTGTCTCTAAACACACTGAATTTTGAAACATTGTTACTGCCATGGCTCTCTACGATTTATCTAGACATTATGCTAAACATTTTCACATTWTGAAGTGTATGGTGAATTTTTCATAAAGAGACTATACTGTTGTATAATCTTCTGAATTGTCACGTAAAAAAAAATAGAAAAATGTAATCTCTGCAGTAGTTAAGCAACAGATTTTAGGGATTCATGGGAAGTTTACATGATTCTCCATCTTTTTCACAGATACTCAATGAAATGAGAAAAAGCAGCTAACCATGTTAAGAGGACTATCTTATGCCAGTAAACAGTGTTACATAACATTAGCCTGGAGCTATGTGAACTTCAAAATATAGATATATGCATTTAGCTTTCTAAGATATTTGCAAAGAAGTTTAAGTTTCTCAAATGTAAAAGCTTCTACTATTGCCTGACAGTGAAAATATCTTTTTTTTTTTTTNTTTTTCTTTTTTTTTTTTTCTTTTTCTGGCAGAAAACAGAAGTTTGATATAAGTTCTAAGTTTGGTATATTGACATAATACCATCTAATAAAACCTTACCTTTACTTTTCTTTTTTTTTTTTTTCTTTTTCTGGCAGAAAACAGAAGTTTGATATAAGTTCTAAGTTTGGTATATTGACATAATACCATCTAATAAAACCTTACCTTTACTTTTCTATGTATTTCTATGGACTACAVGATAACTTGCATATTTAAGGATTTTATATGTCCTTGAAAAAAGAATGCAAGCATGAGACATTTATTTGTAAACGTAGTTCTTGGAAAATAATATACAGATTAATTTAGAAAGGAGAGAAGAATGGAAAAGGAAGAATAAGTATTTTTAACAGAACATTTTAAAAATGTGAAAAAGAAACATGGGGAATTCTCAGTGTGATCAACAAAGACACAAGGGAAGAAAAAAAGTAGGTGAGGTCTATTACTGTTTTTTTCTCATAATCCTTATTCAGTCTTAGAAGAAAGTAACTTTTTTATCATTCCTTATCATTGTCTCATGACAAACTAAAATAAACAAGTTATTCATTAATTTGAAAATATACTTATCAGTGTAACAGGTAATACATACAAAGGCAAAATGTTGCTTTGCTATTTCTTCCCTCACACTGGTAACTTTAGAAATACATTTTTCAACTCCATCTTGAAGGCATTTAATTAGATCATTAAGACTAGAACCTACACAATAAAAATAGGGTGTTGTAGAGAGACAGAAGAAAGAAATACTGTTCTATTTCTCAGGTAAAGAATAATATTAAATATACTGCTAAGCCTAATTTCTGCAGTTCTTGTTTTAAAATACTTTAAGTTATTTAAATCAATCTCATATGTATGTAAGGAGAGAAACTAAATTTGATTGCAATAAGTACTCTGTAAATTATAACAATAAACTTGTAGTAAAATTGTATGGTAAAAAGGTAGGCAATCAGTTACACAAATAACATCAAAGGAATCAAATTTTGAACATGATAACAATAGAGTAATTTTACAATTTTTCATAATTTCAAGTTCATCCAGCAAATGTAGCACACAGCAATAGTTTTATTCAAACTCATTATTTAAGAATTCCTCATATGTTTGGAGTTTTACTGTCTATTCCTCTACCAACATAGTTTTTCTTACCAATCTTTATAAAGCACATATTCATGTCAAATTACCATACTTCTTTCTAGGCTTCAGATTTCTATTAAATCTAACAAGTGTGCTTTGATCTGTTATCAACAACTGGCCTTTTTAACTTAATTTTCTTGCTGTTTTTTAATTTCAGCCTCAGGCTTTCAATGAAGTTCCCTTTTACTTTTTTAAGAGCAAGGCTTAAATGTTTCATTTTTAACTAGCCTATCTTTGATGATTCTCCAGATGTTGAATTTGTTTTTTATTTATATATTTGTATTTCCCTGATGATTTCACTGCAAATTGCTTCAGGGTATTGACATATTATTGACTCATAATACTGGCTAGTACTGTACAGAATGTTAATATCTTTTCAAGAGACCAGAAGCTACGGCTGAACTTTTACTATTACTCATATCCTAAATAAAGATGTTTTATACAACTTCTGGACATATTGATGTCTCCTTTCACCTTCATTATAGAGGCTCATAAGCTGCATCACAGTGTTAAGAYTGAGGCTTCTGCAATGTATAATCAAATATTTTATTGAAAACAAACTTTATTGGTCTGGAACATTARGTAGGTATTAAGAACAAAATCACCATTCATTGAAAAACTAGTGTTTTATTTATCCCTTTGCTTTTTGTAACTTTTAAAAGTAAACATTCTAACAATCATTTTTGACAATACGTGTGAAAATTTTCCAATCTATTAACAAAAAATTAATCTAAACCATCAGGAGTTTAGCAAACATCAGGAGTTTTAGCTTCAATGCCAACAAAAGTAAATAATTCCTGAAGAAGAAATATGACATAAAAAAATTCAAGCACAGAAATCATTCCCAAAATAGATGCACTGACCTCATATTGTCACCTGTGAGGTGGTATTTCTCAATATCAGTCTATCTATCTAATGCATCTCTCTTTAGGACAAAAAAATAAAGAATTTCCTGTTCTGTTTTCTCTGACTAACAACACAGAAAGCTGAAACAGAAGGAAGAAGATGGCAAACATTTTAAGWTATTAATCTTTTTTTTCCAGTGGTTTTGACCTGGTCATGGAAGTGATTCTCTATGGATTTATAAAGTTTTTAAAAACAACTCTCTAAAGAACTATCAGTGTATGAGTGATGAGGAGAGATGTTTGTTTGGATTCTCAGATAAAAACTGAGAATTTTGTTTAGTTAGAGTAAACAAAAGTAATTAAGGAAAAAGGAGGACTTGTCTATTAAAAGCACTTGTAAAAGAAGATAATAGCTTAGACAATTATGGAACCGTGGAGTTTGGCATTCCGTTAATGAATTCGGTTGCAGTTATTGAAAAAAAGCATGCCTTTCTTCTGGAAGAGGTAGCACAGGACAGGTTCCTTCCTTCATATAAAATTTTTTAATGAGATTATTCATAGGCTATGGGGATATCAAAAGTGGTTAATATTTTTACAAAGTGTTCTTTAGCTAAGCTCAACTCTAATGATTCAGTCGTGTCACTGATCATCTACAATCCCCAGAAGATAAGCAGGTGCAGGAATTTCGTATCACAATTCACCCGCATTACTGCTTGCAATGAAATTTTAATCTCTGTTCTGCATTTTGTAAAGATACAGCTTTGGTTTATGAATATAGCCCCAAAAAATTAGGTTATCACAATGGAAAATAAAAAAAAAAAAAAAAAAAAAAAAAAAAAAAATTCAGCATGGAATAACAGCAATCTGCTGTCAAATACCATAGCTGCAATGACAGTATTTTCTTTATTAGCATCATCATATCACCTTTTTATTGTATCTTGTATATTTTTTCTTCCTTAGGTTTATCTAGAGATACAATTATGTTGGTTAGAGTGACACAGAAATCAAAAGAAAAAAGTGCCATAAGATATAGTTCACACATATTCCTGAAAAGCAGCCATTGGCTTGCAACACTATGTGTGTGGGAACTTAATTAAAAGAGTTTGCTTGGAGCTGGAATTTAATTGCTTTCTCAGCAGAATTACAAGATTGAATTAATCGCAATAGGTATAATTTATGCAGAGGTTTCAACCACAGTAGGGTACCTGGTATTCTTTCCTTCTTCTACTTTCTTGTTTGCTTTTTTATTCAAATATTGAGAGGACTATCACCAAATTCACACTGCAATAAAGTATGAAAATAAGAGAAGCTGAAATGTCCTCATGAAAAATATTTTATATATGTTATATGTAACGCTCTCTCTAAAAAATACAATATGCATATATAATGTGCATATATTCAAATGTAAAACATTTCTATTTAATTTTGCTCTAATAAAACAGATCAATTAGTTACCCTCCTGACCTTTAAAGATCACCTAGTCCACCCCCGCCCCAGCCATGGGCAGGGACATCTTTCACAAGACCAGGCTGCTCAATGCCCCATCCAACTTGACTTTGAACACTTCCAGGGATGGGGCATCCACAACTTCTCTGGGCAACCTGTTCCAGCGTCTCTCCACCCTCATCACAAAAAATTTCTTCCTTATCTCCAATTTAAATCTACCCTCTCCAATTAAAACCATTGCCCCTTGTCCTGTCACTACAGGTCCTGGTAAAAAGTCTCTCTCCGTCTTTCTTAAAAGCACCCTTTACATATTGAAAGGGCACAATAACATCACAGTCTGTTAATTGAGATGCCTAAGAAAATTGTCAGTATTTATATTATAGAGAGCATGGTAGCTCTCATTTCTGAGCCAGATAAGGCATCACAGGATTCACATTCTCTCTTTGTGCTTGCTACCATCACTCAGATCCTGGACAGTGCTGGCTGAACCTCCTGTATGCTAAGATCTTTTCACCAAACATTGCAAGGGAGGCATTGGAGACATGTAACTTTAAAATATGCTATCAGGAGTGAAGAATAAAAGCTAAAGGGTACTCTAACCAACTGAAACAGCAAAAGAATTCTAGGAAGAGAAAATGTAGCTAGTCACCTGGAAAAATGTCAGGTAGCCAGGGAAAACCATCTCTTCTACACATCCAAGTACGCACACACACTAAGAAATTCTTGAGCATTTGTAATGTGGTCAAATGGCCAAAACTCCATACTATTACTATTACTGCAGGACAAATTATTTTCTGAGATCAGAAACCCTATACTCTCCTTTATTTCCTGGGACTAAATAAGACAATGTAACAATGCATTTTTTTTCACTGACTTGAGGAAAAAAGCAGATGTCCCTGCCAAGTTTTAGTTCCTTAGGAACTAAGTAATTTGTTCAACATGTGCCTTTTAATTAATTACTAAAGAGTAGAATACTAATGTATTCTTACTAATGGAAGAAGATCTACAGCTTCTGAAGTGGTGTTTTTTTAAATGTAATTCATTAATCCACACACTTTGCATCTTGTAGTTAGTGCAATTGTGAGAAATCCTTGCATAAATCGAACTTACTTAGCTACCTTTAGCTTTATGATTTTGACCCAAAATTTACCCTTCAATAGCATTTTTCCTGGACAAACTTCCTTCACAGCACTTTCAATGTCTTCTATGGTATAATAAATCAAAGTACTCACATTTCCATGTGAGACAAACCCATGATATTGAAAGCTTAACATTTAGACTATTTAGTGAATTCAGTGTTAATTACATCTCTAATCTACTCTAATTTAATTGCCAGGTTAACATGGCTTTTAGAAAAGAAAGGAATATGTCATGTAGCTCCACAAAATCATTCCAGCTTGGCTATTTTTCCTACTATTTGGAAAAGTAGTTTGTCTTAATAGTATATCTGTGTATACATCATGTATTTCTCTGCATATATTTATGCACATATGTCATAGCCAAAGTGGTTCATGATATTTTTTGTGGCTTATGTGTCTATATACAAGCCAAAAAGCTGCTTTTTATGTGTCATACTACACACCTGTAAATTTTTAAATACGTGAATTTCTTTCTGTACAGTATAAGCTATTTTTGATGAAAGAACAGTCTACATAGCTGTGTTTTCATTTAATCTTACAAACGGTAATATCTATAGGTAGTTTTATATATGATGTAAATATTAGTATTCCCATTCTTTCCTGACAAATATTGTTACGGTTGCTTACTCTTAGGAATGTGTTTGTATATTATCTTTATCACTACATTTAGCTTTTCTTTGTTAAGTAATATTTTTAAGATCATAATGACAACTCCTGTTAGTACAGCTTGTATATTTTGAACTTGCAATTAGATCGAAAACTTTAACTTCAGAATGAAATTTCATCATACATATGCACAAGATCTAAGGTCTGATTATTTAATAGACACCTCTGACTTCACAGAACCACAAAATCACAGGATGGTTGAGGTTGGAAGGAAACCCTGGGGGTCATTCTGTCCAACACCACTGCTCTCCAAGGATGGAGACTACACAACCATTCTGGGAAACCTGTCCCACTGCTCAGTCACCCTTRCACTAAAGAAGTGTTTCTTAATGATCAGATGGAACCTCCTGTGCTTCAGTTTGTGCTCACTACTTCTTGTCCTGTCAATGGGCACCACTGAAAAGAGCCTGGCTCCATCTTCTTTACACCCTCCTTTCAGATATTTGTACAYGTTGAAGGGATCCCCCTGATCCTTCTCCTTTCTAGGCTAAGCAGTCCCAGCTCTCTCAGCACTTCCTCATAGGAGAGATGCTCCAGTCCCTTAATCATCTTTGTGGCCCTTTGTTGGACTCTCTCCAGTAGCTCCATGTCTCTTATACTGGGAAGCCCAGAACTGGACCCAGGACTCCAGATGTGGCCTCACCTGTGCTGCGTAGAGGTGGGAAGATCACCTCCCCATACCTGCTGGCAAAGCATCTCCTAATGCAGCCCTTGATACCACTAGTCACCTTTGTCACACGAGCATATTGCTGGCTCATATTCAACTTCTTTTTCACCAGGACCCTCAAGGCCTTTTCYGCAAAGCTGCTTTCCCCAGGTGTAGAACTTTGCACTTCTCCCTGATGAACTTTATGAGGTTCCTGCTGCCCGATTTCTCCAGCCTGTTGAGGTCCTTCTGGATGGCAGCACAACCCTCTAGTGTATCAGCCATTCCTCTCAATTTTGTGTTATCTGCAGACTTGCTGAGGGTACACTCTGACCCATCATCCAGATCATGAATTAAGATGTTGAACAGGATTGGAGCCAGTATTGACCCCCGGGGTACACTCGTAGTTATTGGCCTCCAGCTAGACTTTGTGCCACTGATCACCACCCTCTGGGTCTGGCTGTTCAGCCACTTTTCAGTCCACCTCACTGTCTGTTCATCCAGCCCATAATTCCTCAGCTTCATGAGGATCTTATGGGAGATAATGTCAAAAGCCTTACTGGAATCAGGGTAGACAATATCGAGGGCTCTCCCCTTGTCTACCAAGCCAATCATTTCGTCATAGATGGTGTCAGCTATCAAGCCTGACTTCCCCTTTGTGAATCCATGCTGACTACTTCTGATGACTTTCTTGCCCTTCATGTGCCTGGAAATAGTTTCCAGGATCAGTTACTCCATCATATTTTCTAGGGATCAAGATAAGGCTGAGTGGACTGTAGTTGCCTGGGTCCTCGTTCTTGTCATGTTTAAACGTAGGAGTGACCTTTGCTTTCCTCCAGTCCTCAGGCACCTCTCCCAATTACCATGATTGTTCAAAGATTATGGAGAGTGGCCTTGAAATGACATCAGCCAGCTCCCTCAGAATTCAACTAAATTACTGGGTTTAGACATCAGTATGTAGATAACTTTGAGTGAAATAGCATGTATGTGTCAACTACTGTTTGAAGCAACATAGGATTGTCACATAAACCTCTTAGTCATTTGTCTTGTCTGTCAATCCCATTCAGACATCTGGTACACCCTTGCACAATTACAAAGGTAACAGATGCCATCATCAGGCAACTAAATCAAGCATCTTCATTATAAACAGCAAACTATCAGTGACTAAATCTAAACCAGACTCACATTAAAAATGTTTTTATTTCTTAAATTGAAATTAAATTTGCTCCCAGCAAATGATTTTTTTAAAAAATAAAATAAAATTATGAGTTCTGGTGTTGATTGCAAGTGCTTTATTTTAGGTTTAATTATTATTTCAGGTACTTTTTTTCCTGTTTTTATTTTGGTTAGGAAGCTGAACCTGTCACTGTTAATTTGATCCAAAATATACATGCATTTTAACTGAGCCAGTAAACCAAGGTACAATTAGTCTTAAATAYGTCTTTCTCAAAATGTATGTTATCAAGCAGTGATAAAGCAGCAAAGTGCAAAATGAAGGGATATTCTTAGATTTGCTGATCATTGCACTTAAAATTGCTTCATAACTCTCTCCTAGGTCAGACATCTTCATTTGTAGGTACCAGTACCTGAGGCTGAAATGCCTACTCTGCCTGGAAGTTAGGCTGATTCAGAGAACTAATTCATAGGCCACACCACCTCCTAGGCCAAAATGCTAATGACTGTACTAATGATGGAACTTTTAGAGCCTTCAGATATGTTTTAGAAAGGAGGGATATCTTGTGTACTTACTTAAACCGATGGTGTTGTTTCATTGCTATGAATTTCAGATTCATACATGCATCTAACCAGTAACTCTATCAAGTTCCCACTGTTTGCAGAGTAGCTTAAAGTAAAATGTACCTGTGAATTCTACTCTTTGTGGTAGTCCCTAATAGTTATAATGAAGCTCATGTAATATTTCTTTGTAACCACTAATATTTTGTAAGCTGTATAAATTGTTAATCTTCTGTCCTGTTTTTAGCTGGACAGAGTTAATTTTCTTAATGGTAGCTTGTATGGTGCTATGTTTTGGATTTGTGACCGAAAAAGGATTGATAACACACTGATGTTTTACCTATTGCTGAGCAGCGCTTACACAGAGTCAAGGCCTTTTCTGCTCCTCACACCACCCCACCAGCGAGKAGGCTGGGGGTGCACAAGGAGTTGGGAGGGGACACAGCTGGGACAGCTGACCCCAAATGACCAAAGGGATATCCCATACCATATGACATCATGCTCAGCATGTAAAGCTGGGGGAAGAAGAAGGAAGGGGGGACGTTGGGAGTGATGGCGTTTGTCTTCCCAAGTAACCGTTATGCGTGATGGAGCCCTGCTTTCCTGGAGATGGCTGAACACCTGCCTGCTGATGGGTAGTAGTGAAGGAATTCCTTGTTTTGCTTTGCTTGCTTGCATGGCTTTTGCTATACTTATTAAACTGTCTTTATCTCAACCCACAAATATTCTCACATTTGCCCTCCCCATTCTATTCTCCATCCCAGTGCAGGGGAATGAGCAAGAAGCTGTGTGGTGCTTAGCTGCCTACCAGGGTTAAACCATAACATATTGAGATGTAGAAAACCCTTTGTTTTGGATTTCTAGTCTGATGCTGACACTGCTGAAGTCTATACTGGGAGAAAAAGACTGCTTTAAAGGGTCTAAGATTTAAATTTCTTTTCACTAATATGAATGAACTCTTCAGTAACCTGAGGCCAGACTGAAAGCTGACTGCATCCCTATCTTTTCAGAGATTTTATTTACCATGTTGCTAAATAAATTTTTCTCTCATATTAATTCRCAGAATATGTATTTACCCATTAAGAATATCTTATTCTGGCAGATGTTGATAAAGAAAAGATTAGAGTTACCTGATCACCTTCTACTGCTTTTATTTCAGGGTTCTGGTGCCAGTGTTGGACTCTGACTGATGAGGAATACAAATACTAGATGAGGTTCATCTTACTAAAAGGCCTACCATATACCTATGAGCTGGTCTTTAAGCTCATTTTAAGATCAGTGGAGAGAAATAAGTATGTTAGGAGTGATTCATCACCTTCTGAAATAGGATTCTAAAAAAGTCACATGAACTGTATTTGGAATCTTGACAATAAAAGGAGCCTAAGGTCAATTCTTTTTACAGAGCTACTCAGTTACCTAAATATTGGTGTTTAACGGCATTTGAAGTGCCCTAGAAGACACTGCTTATACTGCAGCTGCCTTCCCAAAGAAAGGCATTAATTTGCCATAATCTTTGAGGCCCACTTGGATGTTTTAAATCCCTAGGGCACCTCAAATTGTGCAAGATGATTAGGTGCGGGTAATCGCAACAACTACCTAGTTATACACAAGACTTATAGATAGAAATTTTGATAGTAGAAACAGAGTTTCATCTTGCTTATCTTATTTGATTACCAGTGCAGAAAAAAATGCCATTTCCAAAAATAACATTTTTGTGAAATAATTTAATTTGCCTGACACAGGCTGGAGGAGGATTGCCACTATGAATGGAAGAAAAATTAAGAATAGAATAAACATCAAATTCTTTTATCCAGTAATCATGGGAGGTGGGGATTCCTTTAATCTATTTTTACTCTCCTTGTTATTATCCTCCATTTGGATAAGTCATACAGGTAGGGTCAACACTGCTTAATAAAGAGGATTCCTCATCCTGAAACGAAGTGGTACTCAGTGGTTTACATCCGTTCTGATTATTTTGGAGGAAACTAATTGAAGAAACCAAAAACAGAGCCAGAGAGCAAGTTACCTCTTCAGTAGCATGGATGATAGGGGCCCAGTGTTCAAGATCATTTCCTGACCTATATATGCTCTAAATAACTATATAGACAATTCATAGGTTTCTTTAATATTCAGTAAGCAGGAAAAGGTACTTTCAAAAAGTCATATGACTCTAAATGAATTCCTAAAGCATTTTTAATTAATTGTTTTCTGAAGATGTTTGTCTCYACTGACTGAATGATCACCTCAAGCTGCAACCTAACTTGTAGAYAGCTAAATGTAACTGGTTGTAGTTAACATTGCGCAGAGCAAACCATACGTGAATTCAAATAAATGGCATGGAATGATAAATGAAAATGCTTTCAACTTTTTTCTTTTCTTTTTGGAGGGTGGAGTGATGTAAAGTGCAATGTTGATTTTTTATTTATTTGATTTTATGAAATTAGAGTTTTTTCTAAAAAAAAATATAGCCAAAAAATCAGTACATGACATTATGGCTTGTGAATAGGAAGTACAGATAAAAAAAAAAAAAGTGATATTGAGACAAACAGGAGGAACATTTTGGTTTGCTTTTTAATCCAGAAGGGCTGCAAGTAAAATGGGGTAAGACAGAGGAAAAGGTTACCCCTTGGTAGATATTATGGTAGATGAATACAATGYCTTCCTTTGATGGATAACTATTTGTTTTAAAAAAGGAAATATGATATATTTTGTCTATTTCTACTTCAGTAAGTAATTTGCTATGATAATATATAACTAATAAAATAACTAAAAGGGATAGCATTTGGCTGAAGTCAGGAGATTATGGTTACCCTGGGGCAGAGGTGGAAGGAGGCAGAATGTTAGAAGAGGGTTACCAGTGAAGTACTGACAAATTAATTATTCTTATGTAATAGGCTTTTTTTTTTTTTTTTTTTTTTTTNTTTTTTTTTGTGCTAAGGTCATTACTAATAAAATTGGATAATGGCAAAAACTTGTGAGGTATTGTTACTGCATACAAGGACTTTCCTCTTCCCCCGCGAAAAAAAAAAAGAATCGGATGACCTTGAGGTCCAGAGTAATAATTAGGAGATTAAATCCAATAATACAGAATGCAAACCCATGTGCTTAGTTTGAATTTTATTTCCCTTACTGTTGCAGGGAAAAACTGCTCACCTCTTGTGGTTTATATCAAATCAGGTTCATAGCAGTTTATTGATTAGTGGCATAATTAACAGGAATCTGTAAACTACACCTTCAGGATCAATATAACCAATAAAACAGATAAACCACATACTAGACACTTACAAAATGTTAGTAAATATGTACCATTTCCACCTACCTGTCAGGGAGCAGCAAAAGCAGAGCTGCTCCATAAGGGAAGGCAGGCAGGGAACCTAGCGGGACTCCCCAGGTGGGACAGCAGGACCTTTCCCAGCATCCCCACTGGGGAGCAGGGCAAGCTGAGGGGGCCACCAGGGGCAGGGCATGGGCAGAGATCAGGGGGAGATCTTAGAGGAGGCTGGGCACAGTGAATAAGGCCTGTTAGTGCCCCTCAGGGCCCTGACACTTCTCTTCCATAACTAATTCCCAAAAGTTCTAATGCCCCCTACGCACATGCATGCACTCACAGCTACAAACTCACTCTCCTCCCCAGATGTGGGGGCTCCCCTGGGTGCATGCTCCTCCTGTAGGAGACATGCTGCCCCAGCTTTGAGTGCCCTCCTGCTGCTCCTGACACCCTGCTGATGCACTCACCAGCAAGGAAGTACCCTGGAAGGTGTCCCCGCACCCCAAGGTGGTGTCCCCGTGTACTGCCTCCGCACTGCCAGCCTGTTGCTAGGTGCTGTCTGTGCTACTCGAACTGGGCAGGGTTTGGGGTGCTCAAGGGGCACTGCTGGAGGGGATAGACCCCCTCGGATGGGTGTTGCTGATCAGTCTAAACTTCTCCGCGATATGATGATGTCCTTCTTTAAAAAGTCTCCAGGTAATCCCCTCATTACTGTTTAATTCTGCTGATGGCTGTTTTAAATTGTTATTATCTTCCTCTAGTATTACTAATTTTTGGTCAACAAGCCTTTCAGAATAGGCAGTTTTGGGTATTCCATTCACACACACTGTCTACACTTAGTTTCTATCATATCAGTTGTTTTCACTCCAACCACATTTCCAAGAGAAGGCTGTGCAGACTCCCCCACAACTTATCTGTAGATATCTAAAGCTGTTGAAAGTTGTATAAATAAGGTGTTTAGGTTTCCTCTGTATTCATTGTAGAGATAAGTTTATCACAACTACACTAAACACTTCTTGTTGATTTAGTGTTATCACATATTCTTTATTGACTACAGAAGGAACAAAGACAAATAGACCACCTAACTTGTAGATAGTTAAAGTGAGACAAAATGTAGACCATATCAGGGACTATCAAAACTTCTTGTATGTGTTGGGAGTTCATCAGGAGGAAATAAAAGACGTAAAGAATGACCTGATTTTACCGTGTGATGAGAAGGAACTGAATTCTGGCTTTCGAACTTTTTATTGCTTTCTTCGACTTAAACACAAGAAAGGTGCCTGCATCCATCCCAGACATGACAGCATGCTCCCTGAGTGGAGCCTGCAATGAACATGAGTCCCTTTGTAGTAAGACAGTGAATCAGCCAAACATGTTGTTAGTGTCAATCAGATTCAAGATCTGCTGCAGGAACTGGAAAGTATCATTGTGATTGTACAAAGCACTGGTGAGAACACGTTTTCCATTAACCTGTGCTCAAAACAGCTCATTCAAACAGCAGTGAGTAAACAAGAAGGTTATTAGAATAGTCACAAGAATAGATATTCTGACTCACTGGAAGACTTGAAGGGATCGTAGTTTGCTAAAGTTTAAAGAGGGGCTGATAACAGAGAAACCTGAATATATTTGTGCTCAACATTAGATTTCTAGTAATCTTCTGAACAAGAAGAACAGGATCAAAAAATGTAACTAGTTTAAAAGTAGAACTTTGTCAGCTTGTAAGCAGAATCATACAAAATAAGGCTGGAACTGACAATGAAAATTCACCCAGACCATGCCCAGACACCATGGTAAGAACAGTGACACTCATGACAGATTTTAACCTATTTTTGAAAAACAACTCAAATGATTAAAACTGTACCAGCTTCCCATTACAGTTTATTGCACTATTTACTAGACTTAWTTTTTTTTTTCCCCTAATGTCTAGCCAAAAAAATTCTTGGTGGCATTAATTGTTATCTTGTTCCTCTTGATAAGGAAAACACTATTATTGCCTTTTTTGTGGCAGCCTTCYGTAGAACTCTTGTCATGTCCTGTGACAAACTCGGTCTTTTCTAAACCAGCAGAAACCTAATTCTTTCTGTTTTCCTTATAGTTAGTTCAGTTTTGTCTAAACTTTTGTTAAGTATGGTATACATAGTTTCCTGCTGTAAGTAGGGGCTTGAGTGGATGACACCAGAGTTATAAATCCCGTATGAAATCCTTAAGCTCAGATATGCCCTATCTTCCCTTTTTCATATCTACTTGCATTTTTATCACTAGTACCTTATTTAGCCTATTTTTATTTATTTGCATTTGAACAAAGTAATTTATGAAGAAAGACCATTTATCCTCACATTTATCTCYTGGGCTTCTGTTCAGTAATAGAAGTTACAAACCAATATTACCTGATCTGGTAATCAGGATTGTTCTCTCAGATGTCTTGATCAGTAAAGAGCATGAACACTGATAACCACATATTTTGTTTTACCATGCAGGCAAGTAACATCTACAGTCTTTAGATTCTAATTTCCTCAAGAGCCTCTGAAAAGAAAGTGGATATTACATAATTTTCTAAGGGTCACTCTCTAAAGCTTCTTCAGATCATGGAAACTCCACATTTGAGAATTAGCTGCAGAAACTCTTTGACACTAATCTTTCCTTTTAAATTGAGGAAGCCGAAACTCTGATTTCCAACAAAAGGCAAATTYGCAATGAAGCTATTGTCAAGCTTGTAAGTCTACTAGTCAAAAGTTACATCACTGTGATGATAATTAAGGATAGAGGTTTTCATTTAGAATATAGGTCTTCAGATAATTCTATGCTTTTATATTTCTATGCCACATTGTAAGGTTATTTCTCTTAGAGCTACAAATAGACTAAAATAAGTTTTCTAGTTTCGAGGACAGAAAACACAATGGATTCCTTAACAAAACAATTTTCTTCAAATAATTGCCTACTTACTGTTTGKTTTTTTTTCCCCATGTCGTGGTTTAACCCCAGCCAGCAACTAAGCACCACACAGCCGCTCGCTCACTCCCCCCCGCTGGGATGGGGGAGAGAATCAGAAAGGTAAAAGTGAGAAAACTCATGGGTTGAGATAAAGACAGTTTAATAGGGAAAGCAAAAGCCGCACACGCAAGCAAAGCAAAACAAGGAATTCATTCACTACTTCCCATCAGCAGGCAGGTGTTCAGCCATCGCCAGGAAAGCAGGGCTCCATCACGCCTAACGGTTACTTGGGAAGACAAACGCCATCACTCCAAACGTCCCCCCTTCCTTCTTCTTCCCCCAGCTTTATATGCTGAGCATGACGTCACAATGGAATATCCTTTTGGCCAGTTTGTGCTAGCTGTCCTGGCTATGCTCCCTCCCAGCTTCTTGTGCACCTGGCAGAGCATGGGAAGCTGAAAAGTCCTTGACCAGTGTAAACATTACTTTCCAACACCTAAAACATCAGTGTGTTATCAACATTCTTCTCATACTAAATCCAAAACACAGCACTATACCAGCTACTAGGAAGAAAATTAACTCTATCCCAGCTGAAACCAGGACACCCCACATTTCTTATCTTTCTTGTTTTAAGTAGGCATTTGCAACATTATGAATGAGATTAAAAACAAACAGCAAAATATGTATAAAAAAAGAAGAATCCAACATAAAGGTAAATATTTCTCTGTGGTTTTTAACTGAAATGCAATGTGCTTGGTTTCATTTTCTTTTCCACTGTCCGCATTTTTACTGCTATTTAATACTGAGCTGAATCTTGTGCTACTAGTTATCTCACTAGAGTAGCAACTCATCATATAGTGAAATTACAGGCTATGCTGGGGGTGCCTTATGTTTATCTGTTCCAGACACACAAGAATTACTGGTTAATGTATACCCATGAGTCTGTGGACTAGAAAGCAGTCAAGTCTGGACAGATTATTGGGGTTTAAAGTTTGCTGCTGGTCTAAATGAAGAACTAATTATTATTCTTCTGAAGCAAAGAGAAGCAGGAAAGAAACTGACTGTGAAAATGCAAAAAACCTCCTCTTGATTATTTGAATGACTTGGAATTATGTGACGTCTTGTAGGGCTACAATTTAGACCACCGTTTTCACTTGAAAGATTCCTGTTAGCCAGATTAAATCTGACCAGATATAGTTTAAAATTTGAATTTTAACAAACATATTGGCAATAAATTCTCATAGTATCTATTACATGAAAGCAAGAAGTACTTTAAATATACAACACTGTATTATTATTAGCAAGTGCTTCAGTTTTCTATAAATATTAAACGATCGTATTAAGCCCATGCAAAGAAAACAAGTAAATAAGCAAAAAGCTTGTGCTAAAGCAAGCTTAAAGATCCCCATAAGGTTGGATTTCAGATTATTATAGGAGGAACAACCATCTTTCTCCTTGAAAGGGAAAACAAAAGGCATTTCCAGCAAAAAGTCTAAAAGCCCTTTGGTGTAGCTGTCCTCATTTCTGCTTGTTTATAACGTATTTTTTTCCCAAAAGAGAGAATTAAAAAGCACTATATTTGAGAGAAAGACAATTAGGATCATACAATCACAAGAAAATTCAGGTTGGAAGGGACCTTCAAGAGGTCTCCAGTCCAACCTCCTGCTCAGAGCAGGGTCAGATCTGAGGTCAGACCAGGATGGGATCCATCCAGCCTACACAACCTCTGTGGGCATCTTGATTGCCTTCATGAGTCTCATTTCTAGTCAGGGCCTCTCCTCTTTCAACTTATTCCCTTGTCCTGTCACCAAGTATGTCTGTGAAGAGCCTGGCTCCCCCCTCACAGTGGCCTCCCCTGTACTCACTGGGGCACTGCTGTTAGGCTGAATTCAGTCCCTGGGAAAATATTTGCGTGATTTCCCTTGGGGCACATTTCTGGGTACATGAAAGAGAATACTTTGGGAATAGTCCAAAGGTAAAGGGTAAACTAGACCTAGACAATCTGATTGTCTTCTGTGGTAAAATAACTAGGTCTGTGGAGAAGGGGACAGCACACAGTGAGAGTCGCTGACTTTGACTTTGTCAGCTTTCCATTCCTACATCTTAGTTAAGGTATTACAGTATGGATGGAAAAACAACCAGATGGTAAAAAAAAAAAAAGATGAATGAGGGTAGTGGTTAAGGCGTTCAATTGTTTGAGTGTGTTCATATTTGGAGAGGACATGTAATACATTTAATATATTATGTGAAAGAAAATACAGTGAATGATGAAATGCACTGTGGGCCTGCTGCAGCCCCAGCAGAGGCAGGGCAGGTATCTCTCAGAGGCCAGGGGGTTTTGGCCAGTTGGAGCCAGTTCATAGAATCATAGAATCATAGAATCATAGAATCATTAAGGTTGGAAAAGACCTCTAAGATCATCGAGTCCAACCGTCAACACAACACCACCATGCCCACTAAACCATGTCCCTAAGCSCCTCATCTACACCTCTTTTAAATACTTCCAGGGATGGTGATTCCACCACTTCCCTGGGCAGCCTGTTCCAATGTTTAACCACTCTCTCAGTAAAGAAATTTTTCCTAATGCCCAATCTAAACCTCCCCTGGTGCAACTTGAGGCCATTTCCTCTCGTCCTATCGCTAGTTGCTTGGCAGAAGAGACCAACAGCCACCTCGCTGCAACCTCCTTTCAGGTAGTTGTAGAGCGCGAGAAGGTCTCCCCTGGGCCTCCTTTTCTCCAGACTAAACAGTCCCAGTTCCCTCAGCTAGTCCTCTTAACCAGTTGGAGCTGGTTAAAGCTGTTTGAGCCAGTTGGAGCTGATTCCCCCTCTCCTGTGCTCACGTGACTGTTACTGCCCAGTGGGAGCAACTGCTGGCTTGGGAAGCACCTCTGGCTGGCCGGGGGCAAGGCCTGACAGACCCGGGGTGGAAGGGAACAACAGCCCTTTCTGCCACAGGACGGGGGGCACCTGCCACTTCCCTTGCAGGGCCCCCAGAGGAGCTGACAACAGGCTGGGGAAGGAGAAATGACAGCGCAAAGCCTTGAGCAGGGCCCTGGGATGAGGGTGCAGCATCCATGATTTCAGTGATTACCTTCTCCTTCACCTTAGATTTGTTGGCACAGCGGGACATTAGAAGGAAGAGCACAATGCCAAAGAAAGAGAGTAAATAATAAGTATGCTTGGGTTTGGCTTTTTTTTATTATTATTATTATTATTATTATTATTTTAGCTGCCTTTCTAATGAAGCTTCTCTGTACAAATAGATAATTTGGACTACTAGACTGTTAAAGCATTATTTGGTCTAACAATAAACGTTAGCTCCACATATATATAATGTATTCCCTTTTGCCCATGACAGAATTTAACAGAAAGATTGGAATTTTCATTTCTGGATATTTTTTGAGAGATCAGTGACATTTGCATTAGAGCTATTAATTGGTATTTCTTCAGTCTTAATTTTTCTGCCATGCCATCATTCCCTTTAAAAAGCTATTAGAAGCTTGATGTTAACAAGCTGCACTCCATTCCTAAAGTGGAAAATCTTAAAACCCCTGGCAGRTTAAAAAAATCCAGTCTGAAATCAGGGGAACAGAAAGAACTTCCCAGATAAATGCTCTCTAAAGTAAAGCTTTTTCAGCTTTTTCTTGCATTCCTGAATGGACTCATGTCTTCCTGAATCCACAGTAGCTGTGTGCCAGTATAAGGAATGGAGAACACAGTTACCTGGATCCTCAGGTAGCCTCATCTACCTCGTCCAGTACTTAGAGAACTTTCCTCAGCTGTGGGAGGCACAGGTTCAATCCATTTTGGCTAGAAAGGTCTAGGATTTACATATTCCAACTCTTCTTTGGCTGCTCTATCAGATTTGTGCAACATGAGGGTACTAAGAATATCCTTTCATTACGGCCTTACATTAAGGATCGTTTATCTTTTTTCAAGTCAAGAGACTAATTTATCAGTCAATGCAAGAAGTATAATTTCAGTTGATGGGATGGTCCTCTGGGTCCAGGAGCACATCTTCTGTAAATTAGACACTAAATAAGATACCTAAATCAGATGACACACAATTTTTTTCTGTTTTAATTTTATTTTATCTCCTTTTCTCCAGTCTTTTCTCTAGCCAGTGTTTTGAATTATTTTATGATACTCAATTTTATGAAATCTGTTCTCCATGTAATGACTGGGGACAACTGCTAACCTCATACATTCCATATTTATTCAGAATGAGGTAGAATAGAACCAATGCACTGTATTCTTGAGACTTTTCAGTTTCAAATTCAAGATATTTAATGTGTAGTTCCTTTTATCATCCTTGCATTTAGTTCTCATAACATTAAAGGGATTTGAACCATGTTAACAGCCATTCTGTTTGAAACAATATTCTTGTAAGGACAATCTTATGCGCAAAGCTCTTACGGAAGTAGAATATGAGAAAAGATAAACCTTTTGTTCAGCAACCTGCCTTTATTGACCAACATATTTCTCCCTGTATGAGAGGTGTCAACTAATATTACATATTAGTAATTCCCAATTAATATTTTCTCTTTACTGCTAGGGGGGAAATTTGCCAAGGAGTGCAAAAAAACATTATTTTATTCTGTAAAAAACATTTCTAATAGCTAAGCATCACTTAGAACCAACTTATGCAAACTAGCTTTCTATTTGAACTCACCCAAGTCGTTGCCTTAAGACGTTAGTCCAAGATCATTAATTAGGCTAGTCCTATTCATCTCACAAAATTAGGCTTTTATTATCTTTGTAGGCTTCATATTTCTGATTCATATTGGAGTATTTTGCCATAATTCAAAGAACAAGCTGAATTGATGACATTTACTAATATCATTATCATGAACACATAGTAGCCATGGCCATTTTCTTCAGTGTAAACTCTGTGTAATGATCTCATTCCATTATGGAACTCAGTATAAGCTCGACCTGCTGTAAATGCTGAGAGGGAGCATTTTTTAGGTACATAATGATCTCATACTACAGTAATTTCTGAAAAACCTAATCGTTCTAAAAGTAACAGACTATTAGACAATTCCTTAAAATATTTATTATGAAGACAATAATGAATAGTGCCCAGTGTTTATTTATATGAAGAACATATGTGATTTCAAAATTATGAGGCGAAAACCCATCCAGTATGAATGCAAAAGAAAATACCAAATCATATAAACAATAGTAACAAGTTGTTATTTTAGGTAAGGTCCTGAAACAAGGAATTAGCTGTATAAGGATCTGATTCAGTTGCAGCACTCTGGTCTTAAGAAAAAACAGATACTGTTGCAATACATTGTTGCAGGGAATTAATCTACTGGAAAAGGAACAGAATGTCCTGGTTCCGGCTGGGACAGAGTTAACTTTCTTCCCGTAGCTGGGGTGTGTGTGCTGTGTTTTGGGTTTGGTATGAGAGGAATGTTGAGGGCCCATTGATGGTTTGGTTGTTGCTGGGTGGTGCTTGCACCTGGGATATTTTGGCTTTCCATGCTCTGCCAGGTGCATGGAAAGCTGGCGGGGCGGCTGACCCAGCTGGCCAATGGGGTATTCCATACCATATGATGTCATGCTCAGTATATAATTAGGAGGYGTGGCCCGGGAAGGGGGGGCTCTCATGTCTCAGGACAGCCAGGGTGTTGGTTGGCAGGTGGTGAGCAGTTGCATTGTGCATCGTCTACTTTTTATATTCTATTATTGTTGTTGTTATCATAGTTATTATTATTGTCCTACTTCATTTTATTTCAATTATTAAACAGGTTTTATCTCAACCTGTGAGTTTTCCTACCTGTGCCCTCCCGATTCTCTCCCCCATCCTACCAGAGGTGGGGGGTGAGCGAGCAGCTGCATGGTGTTTAGTTGCTGGCTAGGGTTAAACCACGACACAGAAAGAGGCATATGCTATGTTCCCATTACGACTTCTCAGTGCTCCTTTTGTGACAACATGGATATTTATAACACTCTCATTGCAAAAYGACTCTTAAATGCTTTCAAATGAAAATACATAGCAGCATGTCCATGTAACATGTTCCATTCTTTATCATTATTCTTTTTTGCTTACTGCAGACTTGTACATAATAAAGCACCTACATATCATTCTTTAACAATGTCTTTTGAACTAAAAAATATGGGGGTTTTTTCCTATTTTTCCACTCCCACCAACATATAAAAAGTTGTTAGTTATACTTGCTAAAACTTACGAAAAGAGTAATCTAGTAAGTCACACCTTCATGAAAAATCAACACAACATCTGTCTCTGAGAACTAAAACTACAGCAATAACTGATATTTAATTTCTACTTGTCTTCTTCCCCTAACATTTTTACTACTGGAATTTTATGTGTAAAATTAAAGCAGCTAGTTTTGGCTTTCTTTTATAGGTAAAACATTGAATGTATTTTGCTATTATCAACCACCATGTTTTATGTTGAAATTAACCTTCACATTACTGGTGAGTTCTACTTATTAAAAGCTTGTTGAGCTGCTCCTTTTTTCTTTTTTTTAGGATTTAGGATGTAAACTATCTTAAATTTTATTCTGACAATATAAATAATTTTATTTACTATTCTTATTTTCTAAGATTGAAAAAAAGTTCATGTGTCTTTTTGAGAGGCTCCAATACTAGATTAAATACTTGAGAAGTTTTCAGCTGTAAAAGCCCTTCTTCTCTTAGGAGGAAAACAAACTCTAAGACTTAAATTACATCACTTAAAATATTACAGTGCATCCTCACACACAGGATTGCATAGCATGTTTGCAGGGTGTCTCATACATCATTGAAATAATCCTGTACATAAAATAGTTTTCATCTTTTTAGATAACAGAAAAAATCCTGCTTTAAAACAAAAAAGAAGGCAAAAAAAAAATTTCAGTCATTTATTTCATATTTGATAATATCAGATGAAACAAAATTTACTTAGCAAGTTGATACATTTTGTGAAGGTTACATTCTAAAAGATGAGAGATCCATTAGCCAGCAACCAAGTTGGAGAAGTTACATTATTCTAATAGAAACCACAGACTGGTAGGGAACAGATCCTGGGTGATCTCCCATGTACTCGAGTGCTCTCTAAGTTGAATAAAAACGTTTCCATTACTTGTGCAGTGCTACAAGGCCTGATGGAATAAGGTCATATTCTCAGTACTAGAGGATATTGATTTGTTGTTATTTATATCAGTGTTTTAGAAGCACGTTTAACAGTGTGAAGTTAATTTCAAATGTTGAGGGTTTTTTTGGTGTTGTTTTGTTTTTTGGTTTTTGTTGGGGTTTTTTTATGGCTGGCTCTTTCATTGCATATATAAGCACATGTACAACACATAAACAAAGACTTGGTTTTGCATTCCTGTCTAGTGCCTGATCTCTAGAAAATGTGGCAATCTACTAGAACTGCCTATTACTGAAGTCGTTCCTTTGGTTCAAGAAATAGATGTTTGTTCTCTGTGACTTAAGACTGCGACTTAGGATTCTCATTGAAAACCACTGAAGGACAAGAAAAAAGGTCACTAAGTATTTTCTTGGTTTTAGGCCCTGATTCCAGAAGGCACTCGAACACACAAAACCCCTATTCAGTGAAGCCTTTCACTTGAAAATACTGTAAACATTTTTTCAATCTTAGTTGGATCTCAGAGAAACTTAGATAGGTAAGTTAGATAGGATRAGATAGGTATCTCAGGTGGAGGGAAGGATAGCTGAAGAGACAGCATAACTTATTCCTCTTTTCTAACTCACTTCCAAACAATTCAAGACAAAAAGACCCCTCCCCCTCTCCAAAGTGAAAGACTCAACTGCAGTAAAATGGAAATTGTGTTTGAAATCCCAAATAAAATAATGTAAAAAAGCTTGTTAGCCATCAAAAGAAAAACTGTTTTTCACCATGTGGGTTGTCAAACACTGGAACAGGTTGTCCAGAAAGTCTGTAGAGTCTGTCCTTGTTGCTATTCAAAACCCAGCTGCACATGGATGTGAGCAATTTGCTCTAGTTGACTTTGCTTTGAGCGGGGGGGGCATGGACCAAATGATCATCAGGTTTTCTTAGCAACTTCAGGTTTTTGTTTAAGCTTTATAGAGTCCATTGGGGAAAACAGAAACATAAGTACCTGATTATTAGCCAGGGGTTCAGCTACTTAGACCATGGGACTCGCTTTGAGAAACSTGGTCTACTGGGGGCTGATGGGATCCATCTGCCAGAGAAGGGGAAGAGCATTTTTGGTCATAGGCTTGCCAAGCTGGTGAAGAGGGCTTTAAACAAAAGTTGCTGGGGGAAGGGAACCTCAATCCATCCCACTCCTACCAGTTTGATGCCAGGGCCAGCAATGGATGTCCAGAGCCTGGAGAAGGATCACAGGTCAGCAGGAGAGCACCTGAAGAGCTGCACAAAGGAACTCCAGCCAGTAAGACAACTTCACCGGGGGGCCCAACTTAAATGCCTCTATGCAAACGTATGTAGCATGGGGAATAAACAAGAGGAGTTGGAGACGTGCGCATGCCTGCAGGGCTACGACCTTATTGGCATCACGGAGACATGGTGGGATGGCTCCTATGATTGAAGTGTTGGGATGGAGGGATACAGGCTCTTTAGGAAGGACAGGCAGGGGAGACGAGGAGGGGGTGTCGCCCTCTRTGTCGATGACCAGCTGGAGTGCATGGAGCTCYGCCTGGGGWTGGATGWGGAGCYGACCRAGAGMTYATGGGTCASGATTAAAGGGAGGGCAGGGACAGGTGACATTGCAGTGGGGGTCTGCTACAGGCCACCCAACCAGGAAGACCAAGCGGATGAGGCCCTCTATAGACAGATAGGAGCAGCCTCAYRWTCACAAGCCCTGGTCCTCATGGGGGACTTCAACCACCCTGATATCTGTTGGAGGGACAACACGGCAGGGCATAAGCAATCTGGGAGGTTCCTGGAATGCGTCGAKGATAACTTCCTTCTCCAAGTGGCAGAGGAGCACAACGAGGAGAGGTGCTATGCTGGACCTTGTTCTCACCAACAAGGAGGGGCTGGTGGAGAATGTGAAGCTCAAGGGCAGCCTGGGCTGCAGTGACCATGAAATGGTGGAGTTCAAGATCCTTAGGGCACCGAGGAGGGAGCACAGCAAGCTCACTACCCTGGACTTCAGGAGAGCAGGCTTTGGCCTCTTCAGGGATCTGCTTGGTAGAGTGTCATGGGACAAAGGCCTGGAGGGAAGAGGGGCCCAAGAAAGCTGGGTAATATTCAAGGATCACCTCCTCCAAGCTCAGGAGCGATGCACCCCAACAAAGAGGTAGTCAGGCAAAAACGCCAGGAGGCCTGTGTGGATGAACAAGGAGCTCCTGGACACACTCAAACACAACAAGGAAGCCTACAGAGGGTGGAAGCAAGGACAGGTAGCCTGGGAGGAATATAGAGAAAATGTCCGAGCAGCCAGGGATCAGGTTAGGAAARCTAAAGCCCTGACAGAATTAAATCTGGCCAGGGAAATCAAGGGCAACAAGAAAAGCTTCTATAGGTATGTCGGGGATAAAAGGAAGACAAGGGAAAATGTGGGCCCTCTCCCAAACGAAACAGGAGACCGGGTTACACGGGATATGGAGAAGGCGGAGGTACTCAATGACTTTTTTGCCTCGGTCTTCACCRGCAAGTGCTCAAGCCTCACCACCCAAGCTGCAGAAGGCAAAGGCAGGGACTGGGAGAATGAAGAGCCACCCACTGTAGGAGAAGATCAGGTTCGAGACCATCTAAGGAACCTGAAGGTGCACAAGTCCATGKGACCCAATGAGATCCATCCACGGGTCCTGAGGGAACTGGCAGGTGAAGTTGCTAAGCCACTATCCATCATATTTGAAAAGTCATGGCAGTCCAGTGAAGTTCCCACTGACCGGAAAAGGGGAAACAACCCCCATTTTTAAAAAGGGAAGTCCCGGGCCAGTCAGTCTCCCCTCTGTGCCTGGCAAGATCATGGAACAGATCCTCCTGGAAACTATGCTAAGGCCCATGGAGGACAGGGAGGTGATTTGAGACAGCCAGCATGGCTTCACCGAGGGCAAGTCCGGCCTGACCAACCTAGTGGCCTTCTAGGATGGAGTSASKACATCAGTGGACATGGGAAGAGCTACAGATGTCGTTTATCTGGACCTCTGTAAGGCCTTTGACACAGTCCCCCACAACATCCTTCTCTCTAAACTGGAGAGGTATGGATTTGATGGGTGAACTCTCCGGTGGATGAGGAATTGGTTGGATGGTCACATTCAGAGGGTAGTGGTCAATGGCTCAATGTCCAGATGGAGATCGGTGATGAGTGGTGTCCCKCAGGGGTCCGTATTGGGACCAGTACTGTTTAATATCTTCATCAGTGACACAGACGGTGGGATCGAGTGCACCCTCAGCAAGTTTGCAGAAAACAGCAAGCTGAGTGGTGCGGTCGACACACATGGGATGCCATCCAGAGGGACCTGGACAATCTTGAGAAGTGGGCCCGTTTGAACCTCATGAGGTTCAACAAGACCAAGTGCAAGGTCCTGCACCTGGATCGGGGCAACCCCCGGTATCAACACAGGCTGGTGGATGAAGGGATTGAGAGCAGCCCTTTGGAGAAGGACTTGGGGGTACTGGTGGATGAAAAGCTGGAYATGAGCTGGCAATATGCACTCATAGCCCAAAAGGCCAACCATATCCTCGGCTGCATTAAAAAGGGCGTGGACAGCAGGTAGAGGAAAGTTATTCTGCCCCTCTCCTCTGCTCTGGTGAGATCCCACCTGGAGTACTGCATCCAGCTCTGGAGTCCTCAGTAGAGGAAAGACATGGACCTGTTGGAGTGGGTCCAGAGGAGGGCCACAAGAATGATCAGGGGGATAGAACACCTCTCCTATGAGGAAAGGCTGAGAGAGTTGGCATGGTTTGGGCTGGAGAATACAAGGCTTCTGGGAGACCTTACTGCAGCCTTTGAAGGGCTAATGTTTTCAAACTGAAAGAGAGTAGATTTAGATTGGACATGAGGAAGAAATTTTTTGCAATGCAGGTGATGAAACACTGGAACAGGCTGCTCAGAGAAGCTGTGGATGCTGCATCCCTGGAAACATTCAAGGTCACATTGGATGGGACTCTGAGCAACCTGATCTAGTTGAAGATTGTCCCTGCCCATGGCAGGAGGGTTGGACTAGATGACCTTTAAAGGTCCCTTCCAACCCAAACCATTCTTGGATTCTATGATTCTATGATTTCAGTATTTAAATTAATTGGGACAAACAAAGAATGTCATTGGCTTATAAGTTTTTCTCTCCTATGTACTTATGACGTCATAAATATATGAAAGCACACAAAGATAACTGTATATGGTCTTTCTTGCTCTCTCTTTCCAACCTTTCCTTGGTTTATCTCTCATTTTTTCTGTAATTTAGTCAAAATCAACTTTACGTTTATTTATTTAAGAAGCTTTCTGGTTGAATTTAATATTCCTATTACCATTGTTTACAAGCCACTTCTACACAATGTAGACTATATAATCTCACTAGTGTTTMTTTTTTTTCAACAGCTGTCTAGTCCACAAAATTCATAAAGATGCTTTCTTTCAACAAATGTTATTTGGGTATTTTTTCAATTTTCTTTTCTAAGTCAACAAGTTTTATATTTTCCTTCAAATCCTTTCTCCATTATATGCCCTTGGTTTGTTTTTTTTTTTTTTAAACTTTTAATGGTGTTCATCACCATGATATCTGAGCGCTTGGTAAACTCACATGGATTTACTCCCAGATCGTGTGTGACTGGAAGGGATGAACAGTTCCATTCTACAGATGCAGGCTGTATCGCAGCCCTTTCCAAAGTCTGTGTCGCAGACCTTTCCAAAAGACTCATTATTCAGATTTCATCAGGGTTAATGCTTTTAGAGACACAGGAATTAAACAGTTAATTTAATCACTTTTCAAAAGAGGTGTGCACACAGTAAGAAATATGCTAAAGGTTTCCAGATGAATTTGGTTTGAAGACTCTGGAATTGTAACTTGCAGAACAGTGCTGCAGGAAGAACAAATAGCTCTTTGCAGTGTCCTTCACGTACAGAGCTAAAAACTGGCAGGAGTCCACATGTTGTTTGGTTGTTAGATCTAGTTAACTTGGAAAAAGGAAAAACAACAATGACAACAACAAAAAGAGATTGTGGCTTGAAAAACAGCCTCTCTCTGCAGCAGGCATTGGCCACAAATCAGAGTTGATTAACAAAGCTAGGAATCTTTTCATCGCCTTTCTTGCAAGCCATTGAATAACAGTTAAGCTATTGTACAGCCTAGCATCTATGGCAGCTCCATCAATACAACTAGTGATCCCCAACAAGGAAAATGGCTATTGGATAGTAATGGCACATCCATGACCATTCTTTCTCTTCCTTGTTTCTGTGATACCTCTAAAAATTTGTAGCTGCCATGAAAACATGATACACACTCTACAAGCTCTATATGTATCTTTTTATTTTTTTCATGCTTTAAAGTTTGTGATCAGGTATTGAGAAGATAAAAAGTCAAAATATTTCCTCCAAAAATATTTAGAGGAGGAATATTTTTAGAGAGCTGTTTTAATAGCTTTGATATAAGCACTGAAATTCAAGTATTCAGTGGAAAGTGTGAGTATATACTATAAATGAAGTATTTACTAGTAATTTGTCTAGCAAGTTGACAAACTGCTTCTATTCATACATATTGAGATAAATAATCTTATACCAGAGCTGACCCTTTATAAGGCCTGTCTGTCCTATGGACTTTTCTCTCTTTCTCTTGCTTTCCCCAGAACAATTTTGTTTCAGTGCAACTTCTGTACGGTAACAGTGAAAGAAAGAGGAAACTTATAAAACATAGGAGGACGTTTTTGAAGCATATGAAAGTAAACACACTAGTAAAAACCAATGAGTTAGTTCAAGAATACAGAAATGGGAAATACTTTCTTGACTGACAACACAATAATGTACACAGTTTGAAGATAAAAACTTCCTTCTCTGAAACAGAAAGGTAAAAAAAATTGGCTGAGGGTTTTCTGATATACCTTTCATTGTTTCAATATACGACTAAGTCACAGACCTATAAATTATTACATGTTATTTTTGCATTAAAAATTAAAATATATGAAAACCTAATCAAAACAATATTTTTACACTATTTTACACTCAAAAATACAAGTCATATACAAATATTATCAACCTTTTCATTCAGAGTTCATTTTTTTCCCTTGTACAAGTCAAATTCCTGAAATATTTTTATATTTTATCTTTGGCCCTGAGAAATTTATATTGCACAAGGAAGGCTGTCCCAGCATCATAATCTTGGAACAAACTTAGATCATATATGCAGAATTAGATTCACTCCTGCATTCATGCAAAAGTATCCATATGAATTCATACTTATGTATTTATAACAATGTGAAGCAGAGTTAATTTTAATGAAAAAMCAAATATTTATTTAAGTGAAAAACTGCATTCTGGTGCAGAATTAGAGGTCTTTCAATTTATTTATTTTCTATAAATAAGGAAGTTGTAAAGGCTTATTAGCATAAGCAATTACAATAAAACCCATATTTCAATGCTTATATATATGCTTAATTAAATTTCATTCTCTTTTCATATTATTTTTATCTTGCCATGTATTTGTGAGACACTCAAATGTATGACACTACTTTGTTCTTTGATTATAGGAACCAAATCTAATAAACAGTGATTATTGTTTCCAGACCAGCCAAATAAGCAATTTGAAGAACTGATACGTTAGAAGATACATATTCACCTATAATATGCATACATTATGTGTTCTACAGACTAATAACTCTGTACAACAAAGAATTCCAAATAGTTTGAAAATATTTTAAATGTTTTTTAAAATAATGGGAGATTTCAAGATTTTGTGATTTAGTCATAAGGAATTCACTAAATGTCATTCTAAGCTCCTGAAATCTACTATAATAATAATCTCCTATAATAATGCATATATATATATATACAAACAAATACTTTTCTTAGCTGTATAACACTCTAGGACCTTAAACAGATCTTGTTACTCCAGATCAATATCTTATCTTAGAAAACCTTAGAGGGATTTGTAAGTTTTTACAAAAATTAATCATATAGTTGTTACTGATCCTTTATTTTCAAATGTATATTATTGAAATAGAGATATTCCATTAAAAGGTTGTGGTTTCCTTTTTATTTGTAATATTCATGGCATGGTAGTTGCAAACTTTGCACTAAATTCTAGCATGGCATACGTATTTATTTATATGTGTAGAGATGTATAGAATTAACATTTTATGCATTTATGGAATCACAGAAACACAGAATCACAAATAGTTGAGACTGGAAGGAACGTCTGGAGATCATCTAGTCTAATCCCCCCCTCCCCTGGTCACAGCAGTGTCAGAGGTTGCTCAGGACCTCGCTCAATGGATTTTGCATATCTCCAGGAGTGAAGACTCCACAACCTCTTTGGCCAATCTGTTCCTGGTTCCAATCACCCTTAGGGTATTTTTTTTTTTTCTTTTTCTCTTGTGTTTAAGTGGACTTTCCTGTATTTCAATTTGTAGCCATCCCACCTTATCCTTCCCCTGGGCACCATTGAGAAGTCTGGCTTTGTCTTCTTTACTCACCCCAATCAAGTATCGACACATGTTGATATGCTTCCTCTGAGCCTTCTCTTCCCCAGACTAAACAATCCCAGCTCTCTCAGCCTCTCCTCATATGTCAGATACTCCAGCATCTTACGCATGTTTGTGGTCTTTCTCTAGACTCACTCAAGTATGCCCAGGTCTCTCAGGGCTCTATTGGTGAGCCCTGAATCATAGAATCATAGAATCATTAAGGTTGGAAAAGACCTCTAAGATCATCAAGTCCAACCATTAACCCAACGCCACCAAGCCCCACTAAACCATGTCCCTAATTGCCTCATCTACATGTCTTTTAAATACTTCCAGGGATGGGGACTCCACCACTTCCCTGGGCAGCCTGKTCCARTGYTTAACCACTCTTTCAGTAAAGAAAATTTTCCTAATGTCCAATCTAAACCTCCCCTGGTGCAACTTGAGGCCATTTCCTCTCATCCTATCGCTAGTTGCTTGGCAGAAGAGACCAACASCCACCTYGCTGCAACCTCCTTTCAGGTAGTTGTAGAGGGCRATAAGGTCTCCCCTSAGCCTCCTCTTCTCCAGACCAAACAGTCCCAGTTCCCTCAGCCATTCCTCATAAGACTTGTGCTCTAGACCCTTCACCAGCTTCATTGCCCTTCTGTGGACACGCTCCAGCTCCTCAATGTCCTTCTTGTAGTGAAGGGCCCAAAACTGAACACAGTATTCAAGGTGGGGCCTCACCAGTGCCAAGTACAGGGGCATGATCACTTCCCTACTCCTGCTGGCCACACTATTTCTGATACAGGCCAGGATGCCTTTGGCCTTCTTGGCCACCTGGGCACACTGCTGGCTCATATTCAGCCGGCTGTCAACCAGCACCCCCACGTCCTTTTCCGCCAGGCAGCTTTCCAGCCACTCTTCCCCCAGCCTGTAGCCTTGCATGGGGTTGTTGTGGCCAAAGTGCAGGACCCGGCACTTGGCCTTGTTGAACCTCATGCAGTTGGCCTCAGCCCATCGATCCAGCCTGTCCAGGTCCCTCTGCAGAGCCTTCCTACCCTCAAGCAGATCGACACTSCCRSCCAGCTTGGTGTTGTCTGCAAACTTACTGAGGGAGCACTCAATCCCCTCATCCAGATCGTTAATAGAGATATTGAACAAGACCGACCCCAAAACGGAGCCCTGGGGGACACCGCTCGTGATTGGCCGCCAAGTGGACTTCGCTCCATTCACCACAACTCTCTGGGCCCGGCCACGCAGCCAGTTTTTTACCCAGCGCAGAGTACACCTGTCTAGGCCATGAGCCACCAGCTTCTCTAGGAGAATGCTGTGGGTGACAGTGTC
>JAYKAV010003456.1:215101-231642 GCA_035582835.1 Phoebastria nigripes
TGCACTTGAGCTGGGCTATCGCTTTTGCCCCCAACAGTGGCGTGCCACCCCTAGGCTCATCTCTCGTGAGCCTGGCTTTATCCCCTTCCCCCTGCAAACCTAGTTTAAAGCCCTCTCGATGAGCCCTGCCAGCTCATGAGCCAGAATCCTTTTCCCCCTGTGAGACAGCTGACCTCCATCTGTCACCAGCAGGCCCGGTGCCGCATAAACCTCCCTGTGGTCAAAAAAGCCAAAATTCTGCCGGTGGCACCAGCCCCTGAGCCACGTGTTGATCAGGTGTGTTTTCCTGTTCCTGTCAGCATTCTTCCTTGCCACTGAAGGGATTGAGGAAAACACTACCTGTGYTCCTGATCCTTCAACCRATCKCCCCAGTGCCCTGAAGTCCCTTTTGATCGCTTCTGGGCTTCTCTCTGCAACCTCGTCGCTGCCRGCCTGTATAACCAAYAGYGGGTAGTAATCAGAGGGCCGTACCAGACCGGGGAGTTTCCTAGTAATGTCTCAAGAACTCAAGAGCACAGTGCTCAAGATGTGGTCTCACCACTGCTGAGTAGAGTGGAAGAATCAACTGGTTGGTCCGCCAGCATGTACTGATGCGTGACTGGTGTACTGGTGTTATTCCTTCCCAGGTGCAGGACTTTGTATTTACCTTTGCTGAACTTTATGAGGTTCTTCTCTGCCCATTCTCCAGGCTGTCAATTCCCTCTGAATGGTATCACAACTATCCAGTGTATCAACCACTCCTCCCAGTTTTCTATCATCTGCAAACTTTCTGAGGGCTTGTCCCATCGATGTTGTCCTATCGGCCAGGTCATTAATGAAGATATCAAACAGTATTGGCCCCAATATCGATCCCTGGTGTACACTGATAGTGACTGGCTTCCAGCTGAACTCAGCACCACTAATCACAACCTTCTGAACCTGGCAGTTCAGCCATTTGCCACTCCATTTCTCTGTCCATTTATCTAGATCATATTTTCTCGGTTTGTCTCTGAGGATTTTACGGAAGACAGTATCGAAAACCTTATTAAACTTAAGATAATGATAAAATTGAGAGCAGCATCCACTGTTCTCCCCTCATGTAGTACTAGCTAGAGTACAAGGCTATTCATAAATCCATGCTGACTATTCCTGATCATCTTCTTATCCTTTATGTTTGGAAACAGCTTCCAGGATTATTTGATCTGTCATGTTTCCAGGGCTTAAGATGATGCTGACCAACCTGAAGAACCTCAGGTCCTACTTCTTGCCCTTCTTGAAGACAGAAGGAATTTTTGCTTTCTTCCAGTCTTCAGGAACCTCTGCTGATCATTATGACCTTTCAAAGATAAACGAGAGTGGCCTTGCAGTGACGTCAGCCAACTCCCTCAGCACTCGTGGATGTATCCTGTCAGGTTCAGTGAACTCGTGTATGCCCAGCTTATTTAAATGTTCCCTAAACTGATACTTCTCCACCAAGGCCAAGTMCATTGCTTCACATTTTTTTTACTTGTCTCAAGGGCCTGAGGTTCCTGAAAGCAAATCTTACCAATAAAGACCGAGGCAAAGAAGGCACTGAGTACCTCAAGCTTCTCCTAGTCCTTTGTCATCCTTTCCCATTCACTAGTGGGCTGTCGTGGTTTAACCCCAGCCGGCAACTAAGCACCACATAGCGACTCACTCACTCCCCCCAAGTCAGATGGGGGAGAGAATGGGAAGGGTAAAAGTGAGAAAACTCGTGGCTTGAGATAAAGACAGTTTAATAGGGAAAGCAAAAGCCGCACGTGCAAGCAAAGCAAAACAAGGAATTCATTCACTACTTCCCATTGGCAGTCAGGTGTTCAGCCATCTCCAGGAAAGCAGGGCTCCATCACGCATAACAGTTACTTGGGAAGACAAACGTTGTAACTACAAACGTCCCCCCTTCCTCCTTCTTCCCTGTTATGACCCAGACGGGGCAAACCCGGGGTGGTGGGCAGGTCATAGAGGTTTTGAAATTCCCTCGGGCTACATTAAGGTGAAACGACACCAAATGATTGGTTAAACATTTTGTTTAAGGTAGAAGCAACGTGAACTTGGAAAGCGTAACAATAAACAACCCAAACTTAGCTTACATAACAATAAGCAACCCGTAACGGTAGGCAATGTGGGTTCTATTGAAACACTTAGGAGAAGAAGAAGAAGAAAGAGAGGAAAAGAAAAAGGAGAGAGAGAGGAAGGAGATAGAGAGATATCACCACCCTTGGATCCCGCGATGACGACGCACGTGGCAATCCTCCGGTGGTGGGTGCACATGCACTCCTTGCGTTGGTGTCCTTTTATAGTTTTGTTTCCTGCCTCTAAGTTGCGCCAGTCACGCCCCTCAAGGACTTATGTAACTCCTGATCCTCTGCGCAGGAGCCATTGTGGGAGTGGTTGTGAGGGGTCTTTCGGGTGATCTTCAGGTGGATGCAAGCCCCTTCCTCAGATAAACTCTGTATGACCTTTTGCCAGATATGATGAGTCATCCTTACTTGGCAGAACTCGGAACTGCGCATCCTCCAGCACGCCCTCCGGGTCCTGTGTTAATCAACTTCTCACTTGTGTTAATCGTCTTCTCACTTATGTTAATCGTTGCTATACAGAACTTGCTTTGCCACAATGTTTGAGACATCAACTTCACATTAACTCTTTCAGTCTCTCACAGACATCAACTTCACATTAACTCTTTCGGTCTCTCACATTCCCCCAGCTTTTATTGCTGAGCATGGCGTCATATGGTATGGAATATCCCTTTGGTCAGTTGGGGTCACCTGTCCTGGCTCTGTCCCCTCCCACGTTCTTGTGCACCCCCAGCTTACTCGCTGGTGGGGTGGTGTGACAAGCAGAAAAGGYCTTGACTCTGTGTAAGCACTGCTCAGTAATAACGAAAACATCCCTGTATTATCAGCACTGTTTCCAGCACAAATCCAAAACGTAGCCCCATACTAGCTACTATGAAGAAAACTAACTCTATCCCAGCCAAAACCAGCACATGGACCCACATTTTCCTTAGGTTTTGTTTTGCCGCTGCTATGCTTGTAGAAGCCCATCATGTTGCCCTTCTTGCCAGATTCCAGATGGGCTTTGGCTTTCCTAAGCCCTTTCCTTAAATGCTTGGAAAGTGTCTCTATAGTCCTCCTGGGTCACCTGATCCTTCTTCCATCTCTTGTACACTTCCTTTTAGTGTTGGAGGTTTATCAGGAGCGTGTTGTTCATTCATGCAGGCCTCCTGACAGTGTTGCTTGACTTCCAGCTCATTGGCATGGACCAAATTTGAACTTGTGAAAGCTGATCCTTGAAAATCAACAAGCTCTCTTGGGCCCCCCTTCTCTAAAGGACCATCTTCTATGAGATTATTCCGAGCAGGTCCTTGAACAGGCTGAATTCTGCTCTCTTAAATCCAGGGTTRTAATCCTGCTGATCCCGAACTCCACCATCTTCCTCATGGTCACTGCTGCCAAGGTTGCCCCTAGTCTTCACATTCCCAACCAGTTCTTCCTCACCTGTAAGTTTGAACATCTCTCCTTGCTGGCTTCTTGATCACCTGCATCAGGAGGTTGCCATCAATGCTCTCCAGAAATCCCCTGGATTGTTTGCGCCCTGCTGCATTGCCCTTCCAGCAGATATAGCGGTGGGTCAAGTCCACCACGATGACCAGAGTCTGCAAATGTGATGTTTCTTCCAGTTGTCATCTACTTCTTCCTGATGAGGCTGTCTGTAGCAGACACCCACCAAAACATTGCCCAAGTTGGTCTGTCTTTTAATCCTGACCCATAAACTCTCAACTGTCTCATCATCCATCCCAAGGAAGAGCTCCATACATTCCTGCTGCTCTCTCACATAAAGAAGAATTCCCTCATTTTCCTGAGCCAGTATCCATCCATGACAGCTCTCCAGTCACCTGAGATATACCACCATGTCTCTATGATCCCAATGAGATCAACTGCAACTGCACACAAACTTCTAATTCCTCCTGGTTCTTTCCCCATGCTGCGTGCATGTACAAGTACTTCAGAGGGGAACCCAGTTATGTTGATTTCCTAGGAAAGGTACGAGAATTTCCCCAATAATGCTGTCCTATAGGTACTTCCTTACTTCAGTGCTTTTATGCTTGAGGTGGTCCCACTTCAGCTCTGTATTGTTGATAACAAGATATCTCTTGTCCATATCACCACTCCCCTCTTTGCTTGTCAACCCTATCCACCACTTCCACTTTTGATTGTGGCTGATGATCTCCCACACATGTTGCTCCTACTTCAAAGTTCTCACCAGGTTGGCCAGCCTGTTGGCAAAGATGCTTTTGCCCCATTTTCAGATGGAACCTAGCAGTTCTCAGTCCTCAAAGAAGGTCCCATGGTCATAAAAAGCAAATTCCTGTTGTCAACATCAGCTGTACAGTTATGTGATGACACACAGGATCCTTCCACTAATTCTCAAGCTCTTTTTCCTCACTGGTAGGTTGAGGAGAAAACCACCTAGGCCCCTGTGTACTTTACCATTGCTTCCAGAACCCTGTAGTGATGTTTGATCTTCTCCTCCCCTGGCTGTGTGTGCCAGTGATGTCCATGTTACAGTCAGTATAGCTGGTTGCATGTTTAGCTTTGATGAAACACACACTAAGGAGTCTTTACCCATCCACTGCAGCACCCCAGTCTGTCTCAATTTATTTCCAATGTTGTGTAAGTTTGTATACAGGCATCTGAGATGTACCCCTAGTTGTATTGCTAGGGGAGTCAAAAAGTCTTCCCCATCATGTTGTCCCCTGAATGCTTCTTCATAGTCCCCCTTGCCTTCACTTCTCTGCAGATTATGGCAACCCTTCCCTGTTGTACACAGCTTAGTGCTCTCCTTAATAAGTTAGCAAGCTTATTTTTAAAGATATTCTTGCTCCTTTTCATCAGATGGTCCCTGTCCCTGCTTAGTAGTTTCTTAAAGAAGGTTGAGCAATTGTAAAGGTCAAAGCCCTGCCTGCAATTCCAGCCACACAGCCAGGTGCTGACCTGCTGATGCATTCACTCCTACCCGAACCTTTTCTGTTCACTAGAATGATTGAGGAGACCAACACCTGGGTTCCCAGGTCCTTCACTCTCAATGACAGAGCTCTGTTGTCACTTGCAACATGCTCAGGGTCTCCCCAGCAGTATCACTGGTGCCTGTGTGGATGAGAAATAAGGGGTAATAATCTAAAGCTGTACAAATTGTGGTAGTCTCTCCACAATACCTCAGATCAAAGTCTCCAGCAAGCAACAAACTTCCCAAGACACCAAGTCAGGTCATCAAATGGGTAAGACTGTCCCCTGCGAGTGGGAGTCATCATCTGCCTCTCCCTCTTAGTGTGACATGCTTGATTGAGGCTCAGGTGGGTCTGATGATGGCTCTGACTAGTCTTGCCTAACCTGTTGCCAGGACACTATATCCCTTCGGTAACTGCAGTTCTGGAGACAAAGAAGGAACCTTTCCTCTGTTTCCAGGAGCCACAAGTTTCCAGCATAACCCACCCTGGGAGTCTCCATGCACTTTTCTTCTGAGTGCAGCGTCTCACTGTCTTCCTTCTCTGCACTGTATGGTTCAGGCTCTTGCCTCTGCAGCATCTCTGGGTAGATCCCATCAGTCACGTGTTCTCCCTTCCTGGGGCTATGCTGCTTGTCCACCTCCTCCCACAGCTCCTACTCCTGGTGACTGTGTGCTCGGTTGGACCACAGCTCACCTCTTACAGATGAGGCCACCCTTGCTGTCACGTCCCGCCTGTGCGGGAGAGGTGACTCAGATTTGCAAATTCCCTTGGTACGGATTAAGGTGAAACGACACTCAAGGTCTGTACACAAGCAAAGACTTTTACTCTATAGCTAGGCTCATTGGTAAATAATTGGATAACAATTGTCGCTTGCCACTGATGTGGGACTTTATTAAATAATTGGGTAGCAGAAAAGCCTGTTGCTCACCACTGCTGTGGGAATTTATGCCTTGCGATACCTACTAGGAAAAGGTAAAAGAATAAAAGAAAGAAAGAAGGAGAGAGTGAGAGAAAGAAAGAGAGAGGAAGAGATCACCAGTCCAGGTTCCAGCGTTGGTCCAGCTGACGGGGGTCTCTGGTCCACAGGAGCGCTCCTTCAAAAGTTCCCGAAATGAGTCCCAAGTCCCCAGATCGGAAGTCGAAAGAGAGAGAAATTCCCCCCCTTGCCTTCCCCTTTTACGCCCACCGTTCACTTCAAACTGCCTCTCAGCTACAGGGGCAGTTTCGTAGTTYGCTTCTACTGGTTCTTATATGTCTCGTCTTCACTTAAAGTCACAGTGTCCTTTCTTTTTACTGCGCATATCCAGTGGGGAAGGGGCTTTGTTGGGTAGGGGGCTTTTCCTGCTGGTGGGTGGATTTTTTAGTATGCTAATTAGGATAGTTCACTCAGTTCAAGTAGTTGTTTCTTTGGTTTTATGAGTAGTTCTTGCTTTCTTAACACTTATCTGGATACTCCCTTATTTCACCAACTTATGGTGTCATCATATTTCTTCTCCCAAGGCCAGACCCAGTTAACTCTCTACAGAGGAGCCTTCCTGGGATTCACCATCCCCCAGTCTTGTGAGTGTTTGAGACATTCCTCGGACAGGCTCAGGGGATCTCCACCCCCTGCTCCCTTATCAAGTTTTGTCTCCTGTCGCTGGAAAACAGGTCTGTGTTCCAGTGGGTTACAAGTTGGCCTTGGTGTTAGCTGCCAGTTGGTCTCTTACACTTGCCCCAAGACCAGGCATAGGCACTTGCCCTCCCTCCAGTCCAAGGCCTGGACAATGTCATCATCTCTTTAGAGCTCTGACAGCGTCCTTGGCTTCAGATGCCAAGGACATCACCAGCCAGTAATGGGGGAACAAGTTTTTTTAATTCAAAGTCTTGTTACAGGCAAAAGGGAATGCACGATATTTATGGAACCAGGATTTATTGTTAGTCCAGTTAATGTTTTCACAGTCTAATAAAAAATACAGTCAACAGCTCCTACTAGTCCAGTTACAAGGACAGTAACAGTCATATATAAATCAATACAGAAAAGCCTCATTAATAACACAGGTGTGGCCACCTCTTCCCRGGGCTCCCCGCGGGGCTCTGGAGGTGCACTTCTCCCCTTCCCCGTGMCACAAAGGGCTTCCCTCCCCCACCCCTGGGGTCTGTCATGCCATTATCCCCGGCTGGCTGATTGCACTCCCGGAACCAGTGGCAGTCATGTGAGCGTGGCAGTTCCAACCAGCTGCTTCCCACCGGCTCCAACCAGCTCCAACTGGCCAAGGCTGCCCCGGCCCCCTGAGAGAGACCTGCCCTGCCCCTGCCGGGGCTGCGCCACCAGGGAGAGGGGAGGGGGGTAGCAAAAGCGTACATTACTTCCAAGGAAAAGAAGACATCAATGAAAAAAAAACCTGTAAAAGAGAATCACTCTTAATTTTTGTTCCTGAGAAATATCTAAATAAATGCATATAATGAAATTGCAGATGTCTTACTGTAGGTTATTTGAAGCATAAGCCAGTTACAAAGATGAGAGGCTCTGAGAATTATTAAARAAGTACTTTGCTTTTTTGTTATTCTTTTAGTCAAGTAAACATACAGTTTTTTATCATGACCAATGCTTTTTCCCTTATTTCAAAACACTGTTGTCCTTTAGAGAAGAGCTGGCTATTGGGCTGTAGTTGCACCTGAAGAGTCCTAAGATGATTCATTTAATTTTGTGACTCAGACATAATCGTACTTTTACATATACAGTTTTCCATATACAGTTCTTTCAGGGAAAAGATTCGCCTCTTGTCAATTGCCATCAATCAAGAAGGTGATGGCAAAAATTATGTTAAAATATAAATGTCACCATCTTCAACAAAAAAATCTCTCAAGGATTTTGTGACTCACTCAGAGATCCAGTTCTTCTTGCTGACTCTTAATGCCCCTTCCATAATGCTCTGCTTTTTTAATATGTCTCTGCATTCACTGTAGGTGGCATAAAAAAAGAAATGAAATCTAGGAGTCCTAGAATATTACAACAATGAGGCTTTTTTGAAAAGAGGGGTGCATTATATGAGGATATTTCTCTACAGAAACAGCTTTTATACAAATAACTATTTGATTTTGCAGCTTCTTCTCACTGTGAATAACACTGTGTTTACCAGTCTCTTACATCAGAGCTAAGGAGAAGAGCTGTGTGAAACATTCATTTCACACCTTGAACTTGTTGAAAAGGAGCCTGATTTTGAGGTACATTATGTTGTGCAAATTCCTACAATGAAAAGAAAAAATCATATAGGCAGTAATTTTATCATCCCAGATGAATGTTCTGGTCTCTCTGGTATCAAGGCACATGCTTTACCACCTAACCCAGTAGTATTTCCTGGATCTGAACACATATAGCAACTGTCTTCTGATTTCAGACTGTGGTGAAAAACCCCCCACTATCTGATCTTTTGGTTTCTAAAGGAAGGAAACCAGGTGTATAGGACAGGTAATAGCAGTAGTGTAGTTTAAAAATATTAGTTATTGGAAGAACCTGGAGCTGAGTGCAATTTGCCTCAGTAGGTAATCATGCAGTATGATATTGGACCTCATCAAATCAGAAATATAATAGGACATGTGTATTAACTTAAAATCAAGATGTAGACTAAGTAATCTGAAGACAATACAGAAAATTAAGTGATTGCTCAAGATACTTGGGAATTGTAGTCCTAGTTCCACGAAACAATCTGGATCTTTATCATTAACTTCAATGTACCAAGGGTTTGATCCTTAGCAAGTAAGAATATGTAACAAAATTAATGAAGCCCAGATCTTTTTTACATATGGAAACTATGCTACTAATTATTTGCTCAGATTTACCCTTTCATGATAATACAGAAAAGTCTAACATTTATTAATGGTAGGATTGATTTTACCTGATCATAACCATCTAAGAGTTAAGTGGCTATTCTAAGCTGATCATCTAGGTTCCCCATCTTGACAGAGAAATTGATACAGATGCCTGCAGTGGTGATTCAACTGATCAAGCTAACGGAACAAGCTGACTTTCAGAGATGGCTGTTTCTGTCCTAGTGCTGTAAAAGCAGAATGAGCAATTAGTTCTGGCTAGCTGATTGGCTTTTAGGTAGCTAACTGTGGTGAAATTGGTCCCACCTTCTTTTATGAATGCAGAATGTGGTTCAGAACCTAAAAGTTCTTTGTATGTGAGGTATCAGTCAAACTGATAGGATTTAGGGTTTTCACATCTACCTGTGCCTCCACTAATAGTTGTTGTTCAGTTGAACAGGCATGAGGTCCAGACTTAAAAACTTATGAACAATCTGTTAACCTCAGTGAGCTTAAAAAATCAGAATGGAGAAAAAATGGAGAAAGAAAATGGCATTTGCCGTTATTATCTCATCACATTATAGAAGAGGACAATTATTAGTCACACAATCATCTACTAGAGTTCTGATGTGCAAACTGAAAACAGACATGAAATATTTTTCATATGCTCGTAACATCCAATCCTCTGAAATATCTATCCGTGATGAATTATATATAGAGTTAATCTCTGTGTTGCAGGATGATTTACTGAAAAATTTAACTTGGAAATATTTTTCATCAGTGCCTCCCTTCGGAGTTCTGTGTATTTGTTGATGCCCATAGGTGTTAACATTTCAAAATAAACCCAAAAAAAAGAAGTTTGAGGTGGGCAATGAGAATTAATATTTTTACTTATAAAACATTCCAAGCCATTGTTCTTGCAACAAACTTTTTTTTCATTTTCAATAATAAGAAATGTTAAATGTTAGCTAAAAAGAGACAAGAGGGATTAATAATATGTTCCCTTCTCCGCTTAAATAAAATGTAATTAATACATTGGTCTTGGTTGGGTTTATATTACTTCATGGAATTGTTTTGTCTGTCAAAATTAGATAACAAACTCAAGAACTACTATTTTATGCCTCTGTATTCTCTCTTATCTTTCACCATTAAACATATTATTAGTAATCAATTCCTGGACATGAATTACAGTTTTGTGAATGTGTTGCATAAAAGAAGCCAAAGTAGAAAGAAGTGATGTCTTCAGTGTTGTTGATCTAAGTATTTAGAGATCTGATCTATTTAGTTTTTCACTGTTGGAGTCATTGATTAAAAACTTGATCTGGCTATGAACTGAACTATCACAAGTTTTTAGAAAGAGTAAAAAGGAGGACTGTGGGAACTACCRACTAGTCAGCCTCACCTCMGTGCCTGGTAAGATCATGGAACAGATCCTCCTGGAAGAAATGTCAAGGCWTATGGAAGACAGGGAGGTGATTAGAGACAGCCAACATAGCTTCACCAAGGGCAACTTGTGCCTGACTAATCTAATGGCCTTCTACAATGGAGTGACTACATCAGTGGACATGGGAAGGGCTACAGATGTCATCGATCTGGACCTCTGTAAGGCCTTTGACATGATCCCCCACAACATCCTTCTCTCTAAACTGGAGAGGTATGGATTTGATGGGTGAACTCACCGGTGGATGAGGAATTGGCTGGGTGGTCACATTCAGAGGGTAGTGGTCAACGGCTCAATGTCCAGATGGAGATTGGTGATGAGTGGTGTCCCTCAGGGGTCCGTACTGGGACCGCTACTGTTTAATATCTTCATCAGTGACACAGACAGTGGGATCGAGTGYACCCTCAGCAAATTTGCAGAAAACAGCAAGCTGAGTGGTGCGGTTGCCACGCCTGAGGGAGAGGATGCCATCMAGAGGGACCTGGACAAGCTKGAGAAGTGGGCCCATGTGAACCTCATGAGGTTCAACAAGGCCAAGCGCAGGGTTCTGCACCTGGGTCAGGGCAACCCCCAGTATCAATACAGGCTGGGGGATGAAGGGATTGAGAGCAGCCCTTTGGAGAAGGACTTGGGAGTACTGGTGGATGACAAGCGGGACATGAGCCAGCAATGTGCGCTCGCAGCCCAGAAGGCCAACCATATCCTGGGCTGCATCGAAAGAAGCGTGGCCAGCAGGTCGAGGGAGGTGATTCTGCCCCTATCCTCTGCTCTGGTGAGATCCCACTTGGAGTACTGCATCCAGCTCTGGAGTCCTCATCATAAGAAAGACATGGACCTGTTGGTGCGGGTCCAGAGGAGGGCCACAAGAATGATCAGGGGGATGGAACACCTCTCCTATGAAGAAAAGCTGAGAGAGTTGGGGTTGTTCAGCCTGGAGAAAAAATGTTTCCTGGGAGACCTTATCGTGGCCTTTCAGGACTTAAAGGGGGCTTATAAGAAAGATGGAATTTCTACTTCAGTGAAGAAACAAACTTGCATTGTACACAAGGAAACCCTCAATTGAGTATATACAATGCATAATTTACACAGTAAATACAGATATTTATGAAGGCTGACAGCATAAATATATGAACAAATGAAAATAAGAATTTATGTGTAAAAGCACATCCACTAATCCAACTGGAATCCARACAAATAAATACATTTTAAAAAAGGCAGGCTCTATGACTGTTCTACAGAGATTTGAATTGTCTTGCTTGTTCATCTTAATTGACCTAAAGGTTCAGACTGACAACCAAATGGCTTCATGTCCTCTAAGCCATGATAACTGTCTGTTCCTAGAAAATGCAAAGTAGTACAGTATTGTTTAACTCTCATTCATTGTAAGTCATTCATCAGGACAGATTCTAAACTATCTAAGAATAAATAAAAAATACCAAAATTAGAGTATTCACATAAGCATACACATTTTTAAAATATATTTTTACTTTGTTACATACCACTGAAATTATCTAAATGAGAAGGATATGCAGTGGAGTGGTATTACTAGGCTAGACTAAAAGTTTTGCTGATAAAGAAACAGTTTTCCTGTGTTAGAAATGTTTTGGTTTGGTTTGGGCTGTGGTTTTGTTGTTTGGTTTTTTTAATGTAAAAATAGTCCCCATTCTCATTTAAGATTTTTTTTTAAAACATTATTCATAAAATACAATCTGAGGGAATATAAGCAGTTTATATTAATCAAGTTGTTTCAATATTTAATTGCAAAACTATTCTTTACTTTTTAGCCATGTTTTAAAATAATTGGTCTCCATTACATATAACAAGTGGTTTACTAAAAAGATTCAGAAACAACAAGAAAGAACAATTCAACAATCGTAATTCTTTTTCACAATACATTTTCATAGTGTCTTGCCTCAAACTTTTCTTGTAACAGTTTCTCTTTTATTGAATAAGAATCTTTCACAAAAAAGCAAAACTAACAAAATCTTTATTTAGACTAAAAAAGCCCTTTCAGCTTTGGCTAAAACGAGCTTTGGCATCTGTAACCCTTGACTGTACTGGGCAGATGGTAACACAACAGGACAGGGTAGGAAGCCAAGTCTATAGTGAAGTGACACCAGCTTTTGCTTCATGTTATGTGATCACCTCACCCTGAGACACTGTGGACATTCCTCCATGTAAAATGGTCTCTGCTTCTGTGGTTCCTTGACTCACAAGTCAGAATTCACAGCAGACAAGAAACAAGTTTTATTAAGGGTAGCTGTATCTGGAGGACTTCAGGACTCAGATGATTTCTCCTTCCCAGCTCACTACAGTAGAAAATAGAGTCAAATTGGGTGGACTTTAAGGCACAGCAGGTTACTCMGTCACAGCACAATGGATGCATATGTTTCTGCACTCCTAGGTGCAGTCGGTGGTGAGGCTGAGGGTGTATTCCTGATAAACACACATATACATGCATGCATGCACAGCAGTCATGGCAAGTCCCACAAATAACACAGAGAACAACATCTTTCACAGCACCCATGTAAACACAGATAGCACTCACATAAACATGAACAATGGGGGCCAATGTTGATCTTACTTTTAGGCTGACCAGGATTGATCACCCTTATTCTCTTGATKCACAAGCACACCCACATTCATAGATCCCTCAGATACTAGGACAAACTTTAAGTCTGCCCAATATCTATGCCCAGACCATAGGCCCCTTATGCAGTCACTATCTCTCACCATGTCAAGTTTGCTAGTGGTGACACATACAAGTTTGTGTCTATCCTGTAGCTGGTCTCCACACTGTGGTCTCCTCCAGTTTCCCCAGTCCCCAGTTTCCTCCAGGGCAGTTGGACCCTTTGTCGAGGGATGTCTCTCTCTCCAGATACTGGTAATTGCAGTTCATAGCCTAATCCCTGAATAGTCCAACTTGAAGTTTGCTTGTTGTTACATACAGGCAGTCAGAGCAGGGAGCTCAGCCATACAGAAAAATGTTAGAAATATGATTCAATGAGAAGACAGGACAGATTGTGTCAATCAAACACAGGGCTCTGTCAAACAGGTGTACTGATCAGACTCAGCTTACCTAGTCTAGTAAGGTAAGCTGTCTAGTCAACCCATTCCTTTTAACCCTTTTCCCTCTGTTTTCCCATRGTTGTTCCTCCCTGTTCCACCTTAATCAATCCTTTTCCCTGCCTTTTGTCCTTACCTGAGACATTCCATTTTAAGTTTTGTATAGTACCAAAATTCATTTCCTCACTGTGTTTCATAATGAATCCTATAGCYCTTTAGGCAGTAATCCCATTTAGTTTGCATGGCGTTTCAAAGAAAGACTTTCTTTCCTTGACCCTTTGGTGAGCTTCACACCAGGGATAATGGTCTAATCATTGTCCTTTGATGGTTTTAGGACTAGCTGATTCAGTTCCTGGGGTTCGTGGTCTGTCATTGTTTGTCTGATCCTAGCTGGGTCTCTGTGTTTAACTGRATTAGCTTTTAGTCACAAAACCTAACATTCCATATAGGGGGCCAAGTTACAATGAAGTGACACCAGAATTTACTTCATGTTACAGTAATACCTCACCCTGAGACACTGTGGAGATGCCTCTATGTCGAATGATCTGTGGTTGCCATGCCTTCAATCACAAGTTGAAATTCACAGCAGACAAGAAACAATTGCTCTTCATAAAATGCATTTCATACTTGAAGTACAGTGAATCAAGGTTAGCATGTTCTGTGATGATAAATCTTACCAAGGAAGACTTGTAGCAGGAATCACGTACAAGGAATCCAAATGTATCACAAGAAAAAGTCCGTGTGATTCCGTGAAAGAAGGAAGATGTTGGAAGCTACCGTACCTCTATACAAGGAAATTCCTGCTTGGAGTGTAGGACTATCCATTAGATATGAGTATTAAAATCCATAACTGTGGAATTGGTTTGAGTTCATTATGATTTGSATCCTTCCGCAAAGAAAGCAGGGAGCAATATATTTAACCATATGTGGGAGGGGAGAGGAGCCATCCACTGATCTGAGCACATAAGGCATGGCTTTTGTGAAAGGCAGAGCTGAAAGTTTACCAAGAACTATTTTTAAAAGCTGTTAAAGAAAACTTCTGTGATTCTGACAGAATCCTGAGTAGCGGTCCCTGTACTGTAGTAACTAACAATAAACTTGGAACATTTAAAGTCAAAGAAGATTTCTTGTGTCTACACTACTTTTGCCTCTGAGGGATGTATTTTGGTTAAGTTACCTGATTAAGGCTAATCAGAATAACACAAAGACCAGGGAGGATCAAGGGAACAGTGACAGCTGAGAAATCCTAGTAACACAATCAGTGCAAACCCAGAGCCATGAATTAGCTAATCCTTCAGATGATTAAAGAAGAAGGATTAGATCATTGTCCTTGATGTGAAACCTGTCAAGTTGACTCAACTAAACAAATTCTCTGGGAGGCCACACAAACTAAAGGGCGTTATTGCATCAAGGTCCATTGTGGTTTCAGATGGAATTGACAGTGTAGAGACTAAATGGACCTTGACACCAAAACACTTTAATTACAGATATATGCAATTTTTAAGAATTACACAGTCCCCTGTCCCACAGGGAAGATGGAAGGGTTCAGAAGAAAAATCAAGGGGGTCAGAGAGGTGGTTCCAACTGTGGGGTGCACAGTCCTTGGGCCAGGCCAGGGGTCCCTGCGGTGTCTCTTGGGCGCTTCTGGAATCTCTTAGATCTTGCTCTCCCGCCCCTGACAGCTCTCCTGGAGTCACACTAGGCACCATCAGGGCAAGGATGCGGCAGAGAATACCCAGCTCCTGATGGGTCTTTTCTGCATCACCCAGAACCTAACAACTGGCTGTCACTGTCACTCATATTCACAATTTGCCCATCTGRGGGGGTTCTTGGGAGTCTGCAACTTCACAGTGATTGACAGGTTGTTTAAGGTCAAGGTGCTCCTCTATTCTTATAACTAGGTTACTCCCTTATCCGATAAGGTTAGGTAAAGTTCATATGCTAACGCTTCTGTCAGCAAGGCCCAGCTCCCATGCCACATGGACTTACTATGAGATGAGGGGGTGGCACATAAGTTTGAGATTGCTAACAGTTATCATGGAATTTTCTAGGGATATTTATATAGTTTAATTTATATAATACATATTTCTCTATATCATATATTATATATAGAATCATAGAATCATAGAATCCTTTGTGTTGGAAGGGACCTTTAAAGGTCATCTAGTCCAACCCCGCTGCTGTGGGCAGGGACAATCATCAACTAGATCAGGCTGCTCAGAGCCCCATCCAACCTGACCTTGAATGTTTCCAGGGATGGAGCATCTACCAACTCTCTGGGCAACCTGTTCCAGTGTTTCACCACCCTCATTGTAAAAAATTTCTTCCTTCTCTCTAAACTAAATCTACCCTCTTTTAGTTCAAAACCATTCCACCTTGTCCTGTTGCAACAGGCACTGCTAAAAAGTTTGTCCCCATCTTTCTTATAAGCCCCCTTTAAGTACTGATAGGCTGCAATAAGGTCTYCCCAAAGCCTTCTCTTCTCCAGGCTGAACAAGTCCAATTCTCTCAGCTTTTCTTCATAGSAGAGGTGTTCCATCCCCCTGATCATTTTTGTGACCCTCMTCTGGATGCACTCCAACAGGTCTATGTCTTTCTTGTGCTGAGGGCTCCAGAACTGGATGCAGTACTMCAGRTGGGGYCTCACCAGAGCAGAGGAGAGGGGCAGAATCACCTCCCTTGACCTGCTGGCCACGCTTCTTTGGATGCAGCCCARGATACAGTTGGCCTTCTGGACGGCGAGTGCACATTACCTGCTCATGTGCAGCTTTTCCTCCACCAGTACCCCCAAGTCCTTCTCCAAAGGGCTGCTCTCAATCCCTTCATCCCCCAGCCTGTATTGATACCAGGGGTTGCCCCAACCCAGGTGCAGGACCTTGCACTTGGCCTTGTTGAACCTCATGAGGTTCACATGGGCCCACTTCTCCAGCTTGTCCAGGTCCCTCTGGATGGCATCCCCTCCCTCAGGAGTGTCAACTGCACCACAGAGCTTGGTGTCATCTGCAAACTTGCTGAGGGTGCACTCGATCCCACCGTCTATGTCACTGATGAAGATATTAAACAGTACTGGTCCCAATACGGACCCCTGCGGGACACCACTCGTTACCGATCTCCATCTGGACATTGAGCYGTTGACCACTACCCTCTGGATGTGACCATCCAACCAATTCCTCATCCACCGGAGAGTTCACCCATCAAATCCATACCTCTCCAGTTTAGAGAGAAGGATGTTGT
>JAYKAV010003456.1:232093-245003 GCA_035582835.1 Phoebastria nigripes
GAGCACTTGCCGGTGAAGACCGAGGCAAAAAAGTCATTGAGTACCTCYGCCTTCTCCRTATCCCGGGTAACCAGGTCTCCCRTTTCSTTTGGGAGAGGGCCCACATTTTCCCTCGTCTTCCTTTTATCCCCGACGTACCTATAGAAGCTTTTCTTGTTGCCCTTGACGTCCCTGGCCAGATTTAATTCTGTCAGGGCTTTAGCTTTCCTAACCTGATCCCTRGCTGCTCGGACATTTTCTCTATATTCCTCCCAGGCTACCTGTCCTTGCTTCCACCCTCTGTAGGCTTCCTTGTTGTGTTTGAGTGTGTCCWGGAGCTCCTTGTTCATCCACACAGGCCTCCTGGCGTTTTTGCCTGACTACCTCTTTGTTGGGGTGCATCGCTCCTGAGCTTGGAGGAGGTGATCCTTGAATATTACCCAGCTTTCTTGGGCCCCTCTTCCCTCCAGGCCTTTGTCCCATGACACTCTACCAAGCAGATCCCTGAAGAGGCCAAAGCCTGCTCTCCTGAAGTCCAGGGTAGTGAGCTTGCTGTGCTCCCTCCTCGGTGCCCTAAGGATCTTGAACTCCACCATTTCATGGTCACTGCAGCCCAGGCTGCCCTTGAGCTTCACATTCTCCACCAGCCCCTCCTTGTTGGTGAGAACAAGGTCCAGCATAGCACCTCTCCTCGTTGTGCTCCTCTGCCACTTGGAGAAGGAAGTTATCMTCGACGCATTCCAGGAACCTCCCAGATTGCTTATGCCCTGCCGTGTTGTCCCTCCAACAGATATCAGGGTGGTTGAAGTCCCCCATGAGGACCAGGGCTTGTGAWYRTGAGGCTGCTCCTATCTGTCTATAGAGGGCCTCATCCGCTTGGTCTTCCTGGTYGGGTGGCCTGTAGCAGACCCCCACTGCAATGTCAYCTGTCCCTGCCCTCCCTTTAATCGTGACCCATGAGCTCTTGGTCGGCTCCACATCCATCCCCAGGCGGAGCTCCATGCACTCCAGCTGGTCATCGACAYAGAGGGCGACACCCCCTCCTCGTCTCCCCTGCCTGTCCTTCCTAAAGAGCCTGTATCCTTCCATCCCAACACTTCAGTCATAGGAGCCATCCCGCCACGTCTCTGTGATGCCAATAAGGTTGTAGCCCTGCAGGCATGCGCACGTCTCTAACTCCTCTTGTTTATTCCCCATGCTATGTGCGTTTGCATAGAGGCATTTAAGTTGGGCCCCCCGGTGAAGCTGTCTTACTGGCTGGAGTTTCTTTGTGCTGCTCTTCAGGTGCTCTCCTGCTGACCTGTGATCCTTCTCCAGGCTCTGGACATCCATTGCTGGCCCTGGCATCAAACTAGTAGGAGTGGGATGGATTGAGGTTCCCCTCCCCTGGCAACTTTTGTTTAAAGCCCTCTTCACCAGCTTGGCAAGCCTATGACTGAAGATGCTCTTCCCCTTCTCTGGCAGATGGACCCCATCAGTCCCCAGTAGAGCAGGTTTCTCAAAGCGAGTCCCATGGTCTAAGTAGCTGAACCCCTGGCTGTGGCACCAGTCCCATAACCGTTTGTTGATTTGCCAGATTCGACTGGCCCTTTCAAACCCCTTCCCTTTGACCGGGAGGATTGATGAAAAAACCACCTGTGCTCCAGAGTCCCTTACTGCCTCTCCCAAGGCTCTGTAATCCTTCTTGATACTCCTCAGACTGCTCCTGGGTGTATCACTGGTGCCAACATATATTAACTATATGCAATGCATATATTTACATTATGCACAACATACAGTTTATAAATATTTATAATTTATATAAATTATAGAAATTATTATTTTAAGATACTTATATAATAACTGTCATGCATTATTATGATTAGGCATTACAGTTGCGACATATTCATCTCTTCACATGGAGTTAGTTGCATGTAGGCAGCTGTATGCATGTGAGGTAATGGCTATGTAATTTGTGGATCCCAATATATTCTGTAGTAACACAGGTTGCTTAGGAGTAAGCTTGAAGTGGATTTCTTATGAAAATATTACCATTAAAAAAGTAGATCACTAAAAATTGTGGGTTTTGTAGCATGAGATTGATAGATCTGATGTCACAGTGGCAGATAATTTACTGGCAGTGTTGTTTTATTTGTATAGTGAGAACTGACAGAACCATTTTTCTTACAGTCATCTGCTCATGTCAACTGCTCATGAAAACTGTTATTTCTATTATTATCTGGAGGTGACAGTGCTAGCAGTATAACCTTCTGTCCTAACTTTTACCTAAGTGAATGTTTAGAGCATGTTTTTCTGTTTTAATCAGCTATATGTTGTTCTTTTCTGTGTGATAGGCTAACGATGGGAAATGACCAATTTGACTCTTTTTGGTCAAATCTTACAAAAAGATTTTTCCTGTTCATAACATTTCTGCTAGCAGAAATTTCTGCAGAAAAATACTGAATAGAACAGAAATTCATAGAATATGTATAATAAATAGAACTGATGCATTCTTTAAACCTATATAATTTAATAGAAAATTTATTTTTCCATACAGATAGAAGGATATAAACTCTCTTTTAATTCAGAAGAATTATTATATAAGGAAAATGTATATTTTTTCTGTTACATTTTATAAAACATTTTTATGAAAATCTGCACCAAATTTCCCTATTTTGAACCAGCCATAAAATCTTACACACTAAGATTGCCTCATCTAAATAGAGTGTAAAAGAATAATTTTATCTATATGCTAGTTATGAAGGTGCTTGACATTTACAATAACATCATAGCCCTAGTGCTGGGGAAGAATTCAAATACTTTGTGCAGCTTTGTGTAAAATATGTTTTCTCATTTTAGAGCTTTTAATTTATTTTTTCCGTAACTTGGTTCTTAAAATACTAAAAATGTATGTGCCAGCTGTGTTTTAAAATTTTAGGCTGAATGCTTTAAACTTGAAATTTAAGTCTTTAAGTCCTCAAGACTACATCTCTAGACATGAAGATATTCTGACATTAATAAAAGGGTCTGGATTAAGTAGAACTTAAGCTTTGCGAAGCTATCAGAGTAAGATCCAAGTAAAATGACATTCCTTAATGATCCCTATCTGAGTGCTTTGTGAATTATTCCTTCTAAAGGCAATACCTAGGTTTCTACATATTCAAAGAAGAATATATATACATRTATTTGTGTACATATATTATATTTAATGGACTGATTATGAGATTCCATATATATATTTTGGTAGCTAAATTAAACAGAAGGGCCTCCCACCCAAATCAATAGTGTTTATCTCTATTCCATCAACTATACAAAACAGCTAATTTAGCAGGAATGCTTCAATAAGTATCTAAAACATTGGTACAAATTGCCTAAATTAGAGACCCCATTCTGTGAAATAGAATTCGTAACTCTAATATAGATATCCATAATAGTCTCCTTAGAGAAAACAAGTGATTTGAGATTGCTGAGATTCTGGGATTCACTATGGACAATCTAATACATAAAGTGAGATAGTTTAGTCAATACACATGAAACACAAAATGATCTTAGATGTCTCTGTCATAACCACTCTTCTGAAACCAGGATTGCAAATTTTAAAACCCACCCTGAAGTTGGGCTGAGGATCAATATAGTAGAAAATGTTTACAGACTCATCAGCTTATCAGCTATTAAAGGAAGGATTTAGCTGCCTGAATAGGTATTGCCATTTTGAGCTGCCCTGGAGTATCTGAGAAATCTTTGCTGATGTGGCAGATATGACAAAGGTGCTATAGAAAACCATCATGCTCCTGAAGCATCAACTGTCAGGTAAGGTGCCCAAGGGTATCTCAAACTTCATCCTATATAGGAGCAATGGAGTCAAGCCTTAAACTTTCAGGTGAAATGACTTTTCTGATCCAACAACTGTATTTACTAAATCTACAGTGACTATAATAAGAATTTATACACTCAGTTTACGTGTAAATACTTTAGGCACCTAACTGTAAACRTCCTATTCCAAAACGAATCTCATCACTGGATTACTATTTTCTTTCAAAATAGTAAAAGCAACATTGACCTTGCCTTACAGCCTAGGAGCTAGGAGTATTGGGTACATTGGGTGATTGTCTAAGGAGGACATATATACAAGGATATTTAGTGAGGGAATACCTTCTCTCTCGTTTAAAACATTACTGTGTAGGTAGCTGGCACCATGAAGGTGGGATTCAGAGCACAAAAACACTTCCTGTTCTTAAAGTTCTACATCAATTTTCTTGTGAAGGAAGTGCACACAAAACACCTAAAAATATTGTGATGACAGTGCAGTAGAAGAGTAGCATACTAGCACTGTAATAAAGACTAAGTAATATATAATTTTACAGTGGAGCCATATTAAATTACCTGGGAAAGTTCAATATAGGTTTTTCTAATTATTCAGTGCTTGATTTCTCAACTTTAATGCTCTTTTAATCTTGTATGTACAAAAGCTATGCATGATTGTTATTCCTGGGCAATTATATTTTTGTCAGGATGATGAAAAGTCAACTCATATTTTCTAAATTTTTCATAGAAGCATAGAATACCAGGTTGGAAGGGAGCTCAAGGATCATCTGGTCCAACCTTTCTTGGCAAAAGCACGGTCTAGACAAGATGACCCAGCACCCTGTCCAGCCGAATCTTAAAAGTGTCCAATGTTGGGGAATCCATCACTTCCCTGGGGAGATTATTCCAATGGCTGACTCTTCTYATTGTGAAAAATGTTCCTCTTGTGTCCAGTCAGAATCTCCCCAGGAGTAACTTGTACCCATTACCCCTCRTCTTATCCATGTGACTCCTTGTAAAAAGGGAGTCTCCATCTTCTTTGTAGCCACCCTTTAAATACTGGAACATGGTGATAAGCTCTCCCCTAAGCCTTCTTTTCTCAAGGCTGAACAAACCCAGTTCTCTCAGCCTTTCCTCATATGGCAGGCTTCCCAGTCCTTTGATCATCTTTGTGGCCCTTCTCTGGACCCTCTCCAGCCTGTCCACATCTTTTTTGCACAGCAAGGACCAAGGCTGAACACAGTATTCCAGGTGTGGCCTGACAAGTGCTGAGTAGAGTGGGGTAATGACTTCTTTATCTCTGCTGGTGATGCCCTTGTTGATGCAACCCAGCATCCTGTTGGCTTTCTTTGCTGCAGCAGCACACTGTTCACTCATACTGGGCTTGTTGTCCACTAGGACCCCCAGGTCCTTTTCCACAGAGCTGCTCCCCAGCCAGGTAGATCCCAGCCTGTGCTGCACTCCTGGATTATGTTTTCCCAGGTGCAAGACCTTACACTTGTCCTTGTTGAACTTCATAAGGTTCTTGTTAGCCCACTTTTCCAGCCTATCCAGGTCTTCCTGCAGGGTGGCTCTCCTTTCCAAAGTGTCCATTTCCTCACTCAGTTTGGTGTCATCGGCAAACTTCATCAGGGTACATCTGATCCCATCATCCAGATCCCTTATGAAGATATTAAACAGCGTTGGGCCCAGTATTGATCCCTGGGGGACCCCACTTGTAACAGGTCGCCAGTTTGAAAAGGAGCTATTTACCACCACCCTCTGGGTGCAGTCTGTCAGCCAGTTCCTCACCCACTACACAGACCACTTGTCCAGACCATAACACATCAGTTTCTCTAGGAGGAGGCTGTGGGAAAACATATTAAAAGCCTTGGAGAAATCCAGGTAGACAACGTCCACCGCTCRCCCCACATCAACTGAGCAGGTTACTTTGTTGTAGAAGGTGAGCAGGTTCGTCAAGCACAATTTGCTCTTAGTGAATCCATGCTGGCTTTTCCCAATCACATGCTTCATTTGACTTGTGATAGCCCTCAGGAGGATTTGTTCCATAACTTTCCTAGGGACTGAAGTAAAACTGATGGGCCTATAATTTCCTGGATCCTCCTTTAAGACCTTCTTGTAGATGGGGGTGACATCAGCCTTCTTCCAGTCTTCTGGGATGTCCCCTGATCTCCACGACTTCTCAAAGATTATGGAGAGCAGCCTTGCAACGACATCAGCCAGCTCTCTTAACACCCTCAGGTGGATATTTTCAGAGCCCATYGATTTGTAGGGGTCAAGCTCCTGTAATAGTTCACATATCAACACTTCCTTCACTGATGATGGGTCTGTGTTTGCATCATTGTATTTTTGTTCCCAAGGCCTGGGGCCCAACAGTGCTGGTAAAGACAGGGTGAAGAAAGGGTTGAGAACCTCTACCTTTTCAGCATTGGTGGTGACTAATTCACCTCTCCTGTTTAACAGTGGGCCAATATTTTCCTTCTGTTTCTGCTTGTTGTTTACATACCTGAAGAACCCTTTCCTGTATTTTTTGACATCTCTGGCCAGTTTCAATTCGAGCTTTTGCTTTTCTAACTGCATCTCTGCACGCCCTGGCAATGTCCTTGTAGTTCTTAAGAGGTATTTGTCTGCTTTTCCATCTCTGGTACGCTTCTTATTTGGTTTTGAGAAGACTCAGAAGCTCACAGTTAAGCCAAGGGGGCCTCTTGCTCTGCCTCCTTCCCTTGCCTTTAAAGGGGATGAACTGTTTTTGTGCTTCCAGGAGAGCGTTACTGAAAAACTCCCAGCACTCRCTAGCTCCTTTATCCTCCATAGACGCTTCCCACGGAATCCCTCCCAACTGAGCTCTGAGCGAGCTGAAGTTTGCTCTTCTAAAATCTAAAATCTTTGTCTTAGTACTAACCTTCAGCATGCTCAGCAGGATCCCAAACTCCACAATATTGTGATCACTGCAGCCAAGGCTATCACTAACCGAGATACTACAAAGCAGGTTTTCTTGGTTTGCAAGTAGCAAGTCCAGAAGTGCCTCATTCCCGGTTGGCACATCTAACATTTGTATGCGGAAGCACTCCTCTACGCATTCCAGGAACTTGATGGATGGTATGTAAGCTGCTGTATTGTTCTTCCAACAAATGTCTAGGTAGTTGAAGTCACCCATAAGAACCATGTTCTCTTGACCCAAAACTTGCTTAAGCGACCCAAATATTTCTTCGTTGGCCTTATCGTCTTGGTTTGGAGGTTGGTARCAGATGCCTACTGTAAGATCCCCCTTGGCGATGATCCCTCTGACCTTGACCCAGAGGCATTCGATAGGGCTTCCACAATCGCCACAGTTGACATATAGATTCAAGGTTCTTCTTAATGTAGAGTTCGAATCCTCCTCCTCTTCTTCCCTGCCTGTCTTTATTAAACAGCCTATAGCCATCCATCGCRATCCTCCAGTCATGTGAGTTTTCCCACCATGTTTCAGTTATTCCTATGATATCATAACTTTCTGACTGGGCTCAGAGCTCCCGTTCCTCCTGTTTGTTCCCCAGACTGCCTGTATTGGTATACATACACTTGAGGTGGTTGGTCTTCTGGTTCTCATCTTGAGAGGCAGCTAAGGAACATTTGTCACTGCTGTGGTTGGCCTGGCTTATTCCCCAGTTAGTTGCAATGGCATGAGCGTTGCCACTTTGGACCCTGCCCCCCAAGTCTTTCAGTTAAAAGCCTGCCTCACCAAAGACAGCTAGTCCGCTGTCAAAGATTCCCTTGCCTTTTCTGGACAGATGGATCCCATCCCTCCCTAACAGGCTATAGTCATCAAAAAATGTCCTGTTCTCATAAAAGCCAAAACCCTCATGACGGCACCAGCCACAAAGCCAGAAGTTGATTTGCATTATACATCTATTTCTGGCTGCACCCTTTCCTCTAACTGGTAAAATGGAAGAAAAGATAACTTGGGCACCAATACTTTTTGCTTGCACCCCCAGGGCTTTGTAGTCTTCCTTGATTCTACCCGGGTTCTGGCTTGCAGTGTCATTCATGCCCGCATGAAAGAGTAGGAATGGATAGTAGTCTGTGTTCTTGAAAGTTGTGGCACCCTCTTGGCAACATCTCAGACCTTAGCTCCCGGAAGGCAGCATACCTCTTGTGACTCCCTGTCAGGCCAGCAGATGGGTGCCTCAGTGCCCCTTAACAGAATGACCCACTATGAGCACTTGCTGTTTCTTTTTGCGGTATCCACTGTGTGCTGCTGGTACAGTTTCTCCTTGCAGACCTTGCTTGTGGGTGTCTACAGCTGTTCAAGCTTCATATCTAGTTTTGGTTGTAATGCTGGAGGGTGGGGACTGAAGCACAGTCCTGCTTTTGTGGGTCACCAGGGTCCAAGGTGCCTCATTCTCTGTGGCGTCTGCCACGAAAGCATGGTTCTGAAACCACTTACCTATTCYGTCTCAGCCCCTCTAATACTGCACAGCCTTTTAACTGTTTCCTGCAACTTGGCCACCTGATACAACAGATCATCAACCTGTGCACATCTTTTGCAGGTACTTACCTTTTCTCCAGAAGAAATAAAGGGGTTATTTACTTGACTACCGCTACAAGACTTCAGACAAACAAGGAAACAAACAAGAAATGGTTTGAATGGCCAGGCACAGAAACATTTTCAGAACAACAAGTTCATGAATAATTTAAACATGAATGACATTTAAATAATAAGAAAAGAAGGTAAAACCCCAAGTATCAGAAAAAAATAGGAAACAGAAATATAAAGAATTAGAGTTACAACCCTAAAACAATTTGTGTGATCTTTCTTTAGACAAAAAATAACTCGTCTTGCTGTACATAGTTGTTATACATATTTTTATATGTTCTACATATTTATAAATGTATTCACATGATTTATTTAAAACACAGTGCCATACAATGGAAAATAAATATATAGTTATTAGATCAGCTATAGATATTTGTAGCATAGATCTGTAGCTGATGTGAGTTGTGACGAATCACACAGCTTCTGAATAAACCTCACACTTCCAGCTTTTAGAATTTTCTTACATTCAGCAAATATCCAGTGCTTTAAAAATTATTCAGATTTTTTAACCTCTGTCTCATGTCTGCAGTTAGAGATAGGAATGCAGTCCGCTCAACCAGAGATCAGCAATTGATGAAAACAGTTCCAGTCTGCAGAGGCTGAAGCTTTCCTGCATGAAAAAGATATAAAATTTTCCTCCTTTAAAGAAAAGCATCCTGATGTATAAGAACATGTTATATGAAGTGTAAAGACAGAGAGCGAATATGAAATATTGAGGGAATGACTGGGGAATACGAGTTATGAGCTAAAGACAGAAAAAGGAGAAGGAATGTATCATGATGGTTTAGAAAAATAAGGAAGGCGATCTTTAAAAAAGGATGGATCCTGAAGGCTGATAGAATTTGATATATTAGACAAATAGTCTATTCATATTAAATTACAGTGAACATTGAGGATGAGTCAACCTAATTTTTTGTCCAGGAGAATTAACGTTTGTAGGAGAAGAGTACACACAGAATTAGGGTTTCTAATGACTAATGAGCTTGAGGCTGCTGTAACCCTCATTTGTGGTTCATTTGAGGAATTCTGATTTTACTGTACTTCAGTTTTGATTTCTGTAATATTACAAAAACAAATTCACTGTTCTTATGAAAATGTCGGGTTTCTCTGTCCTTTCTTCAACTTAAAATTGAGTTGGGGAAAAAAAAAACAGACACAAAAAACTCTGTGTGCATGAATAAAACATTCCCTACCTAAGTAATAGAAAAAGGGTAAAGGGAAGAAAATGTCTGAATAATTTTTTGTATTTTTTTAACATTAAAGCTAAAAGGTTAAAGCTATGCTTGTTGCCCTTGTTGAACAATTTTTCTGCCTATTTTAATCCATTGTCTATGACCATCATTCCTATTTGTTTCTAGGAAATTCCTTCTGCATGTGGTTAGTTTGAAGTGTTGTATCCTATTCTTGCAGAAAAAATTCACATAGCAGAAGCATGAAGTAAGGTTTATGCTTCACTTAATTGCTGAATGTTCTAGTTGCTAGAACACGAAGGTGTGATTGATCCATGCAATAATTACAAATAATTATTCCCTAGTTTTTAAGGCTAATGGGACCAAGTTTTTTCCCTAAGAATACACGTACTTAGAATTATGCCGCAGTTCCCTGCTCTCCTTAATATGRCATAACTGAAAACTGTTCTTCAGTCCTCCCTTCTTTCACCTTCATTTTTCTGGCTATACCATTTCTCCTGCAGCTAGGGAATTTGTTTCAAAAATTAACCTAATAACAAATAAAATAAAATTAAATAAAAAAGTCATTTCTCAGACGCCATGTACTTACAGATCTAGTTCATGAAGCAGCTGCACAAATGCTAGCAGTAGCAGAAGGGAGGTAGCAGGTTAAAAGGAACTTATCTTTACCTGCATTTTTGTAAGGTTAAAGTGGGAATGGAATCACAGATATTGGATCCAGATTCATACAAACAGAAATCAGTAGCTAAGTGTTTATCTGCTGTCATGGTTTAACCCTAGCCAGCAACTAAACACCACACAGCCACTTGCTCACTCCCCCCACCTCCGGTGGGATAGGGCAGAGAATTGGGAGAGTAAAAGTGAGAAAACTTGTGGGTTGAGACAAAAACAGTTTAATAATTGAAATAAAGTAAAATAGTAGTAGTAGTAATAGTAGTTGTTGTWGTAGTAGTAGTAGTAGTAGTAGTAGTAATAATAAYAACAACAACAACAACAACAACAACAACAATAGAATATACAAAGCAATTGATGCACTATGCAATTGCTCACCACCCGCCGACCGATGCCCAGCCAGTCCACAAGCAGCAATCGCTGCCCCCTGGCCAACTCCCCCCAGTTTATATACTGAGCATGCCATCAAATGGTGGAATACCCCTTTGGCCAGTTTGGGTCAGCTGTCCTGGCTATGCTCCCTCCCAGCTTCTTGTGCACCTGGCAGAGCATGGGAAGCTGAAAAGTCCTTGACTAGTGTAAGCACTACTTAGCAACAACTGAAACATTAGTGTGTTATCAACATTATTATTGTACTAAATCCAAAACACAGCACTATAGCAGCTACTAGGAAGAAAATTAACTGTATGCCAGCCAAAACCAGGACACCTGCTTTAATGGCAGCCCATATATTTAGTTTTCAAAATGGTCTTTTAATATGATTTTAGGCTCCCATTTTTGAAAATTTAATTTTAATTAATCATATCTTTGAGTACTCCTATGAACTGTGAAAGTATTACACCATTTTTTACTGGTTTAAGAGTTCTACATGAGAAATGACTGCCTAAAGATTTCCTRGTCTGACCTGAAAATAAAACTAGRTAACATAAAACCAGTGGGAAAAGGTACAGTGAATACCACAGCAACTCCCATGACAAGTTAGAAAATAATGGGATGTGGTCAAGAAGAGCTGATAGCCTGTTTTTCTCAATGTATATTTCTGGATGTTGGCCCAGCATTGTTATTTATTCATACATATTACATCAAGATAACTGAACTGAGATACAGAAAGGATACAGCTTCAAACAAAAAAAATAGAGACTATATTTTAAACAATATATAAATAATTCAGTTCAGTTCAAGATTAAAAAAAAAACCAAACAAAATAAAAAGCTCAGAAAAAGAAAAAGGTTTTTAGAAAATTATTTATAACACAATGGGAGTTAGGGCAGAAATTTCAAAATACAGTAAGAGAAGGATTTGCATTTAACTAGTAAAAATAATAACTATTGAATATAAGTAAGAAGCATAACTATATGGCTACAATAAAAGAACTAAACCAGAAAATAATTAAAACATTTGACTACATCAATTTTGAATAGATTTTAGGTTTGATAAACTGATTACTCTCTGTGTTGCATGAATGGTTTTCTCAAAATACCTATGACCATGGGAACAAATTCAATTTCATGTACATAAACAGTCTTTTTCATCTTCAGTGGAAATAAGGTTTTGAATGAGTACTTTGAAAATTCAAAAAGATCAACACTGCCTAGTCACTTATGAGCCTTTGTGTCTGTAAATACTGTAAATTTTTTGACAGAAATGTACTTTGAACATGGTGCTGCTGCAACATAAGTTGAAAAGCACAACCATCTCAGGAGACTTGGAAAAATCTTGACTGTAAATCTCGGATTACTTTAAGCAGAAAGATACCCAGCTCAGCTACATTCCCTGAGAAACTCAATGCAGTATGCACATCCAATCACACTAGCATCACTGAATTTCAAATAAACAATTGAGCAGGAAGTTCCCCGCAGGTATAGAAATTTTCCTTAACACATAGCGGAGTGAAAGGTAATATACMCTTTTTGAATAATAACTTAATGTTTAAAATATCTACTCAAGGAGAATAACCCCTGATTTCTAAGTCCTTCTCAGTTTGATGGCTCAGACCAACTCCTACTTTCTGAGGGGATTTTCCTGAAAACCATTTCTGGGTTTCCTCTCAGGAGGAGAGCCTCGAACCTTGCTCTCCATTTTCCAAATAAGTGCTCCAATCATTAAACTAGATAAAAGCATGAAATATTTCTAAAGGGGGAGAGAGGTGGCAAATGAGCAAATGAACGAGCAAGCCTTTAGGCAAGAAATCTCATTTTTGTGAATCCTATTCTGACTGCCAGAATTATAATTATTAGGCACTGGACTGCCATAGTCAGTGTAACATCTTATGAATTAAGAAGAGAATCCACTTTCTGCAGTTTAACAAGGAACCGAACAGCCACTTCAATTCTGTGAAATATYGGCCTTACAGTCATCACTACAAATCTCTAAGCTTGAATTGTTCCATTATTCTTTCAGCCTTCTTTGCCTATCAACTCATCTATCATGACTGTGATGTGCATTCTTTCTGATATAAAAGGATGTTGCAGCATCTTTCTGACAAAAGTATCCTTTCTGAGTCTGTCAAGWTCACACTATTCTATGTTTGTTTCTGGTGTTTCTGTAAATACATAGTCTTTTATAAATCAGTAACTGTTTCCATASAAACTAATGAGTCTAATACTATACCTAAAATAAAATGTTTCACATACTGAAGGAGTCCTAGTAGCTTTGGTATTGGCCACATTAGTTCACAGCCTAAGAGAAAGGCGAGCAGGATAAACCCCCC
>JAYKAV010003456.1:246508-268479 GCA_035582835.1 Phoebastria nigripes
GTTGCACTTGATGATCTTAGAGGTCTTTTCCAACCTTAATGATTCTATGATTCTATGATTCTAAATCTATGCATAATAATATAAAAGTAGACAATTGTTCTAATTTGACAGGGACAAATGAAAACAAGCACAGTCAAAAGCAGCAAAAATTGGGGGACTTAAATTTAATACTCTTGTTAATTACTTAAAAATATTTAATTTTGTGACTTTTTTGGCTAAATTTTCATWGGTTTACTTTGGAGCAATTTTTTTCTGAAGTGACTAGACATACTGATCTGGATGAGATAGGAAGCTGGTACTTCAGATTAACTATCTAAATAGTTATATGTTTTTAAATAAAAATGTTATTTTCAAGAGGACTAAAAATACCTTGAATTCCTTATGAATACTGATTTTTACATACTCCAGATTACAGATTACTGATTATTATAATGATCAGTGTAAAACCAAATCAAGTTATGATTTTATATATATAGTTAATTAAATGAATAATAATGAATAATTAAACATTATTTAACATATAATTTATTTTTATGCAGAATTTTGTAAGAATGTGTTTTTTATCTTTTTGCTTGTATATGATAATTGCATTGTTCTTTTTCCACAAACCTAGTTGAAGTCACAGAAGTGTTTCACCATCAGCTTTCATTAGCATACTTAAGCTACTCAGCTGTGAATAAATCTGGAATAAAAGAAATGTGCAAATACCTTAGCCTAATGCTTAAATCAGAGGAAACAGTTTTATTTCCAACCTCTTCCATCATTAAGAAAGCTTAATTTACAGCAGAGCTTTAAATACATGAGTTTTATATATATATTTATAAACTTAAAGGATTGTAATTAATATTACTAGAGTGTCGTTTTTCACAGTTTGGATTCATTGTTAAGGAGTTTACTTAAGAAGTTCTCATCTAATGCTACTGGAGGGATACAGCATTCTAAAAAAGATGCCTGTTAAGCAGCATGAAAATCATTCTTTTTTTGATGGTCTAGACTTACTTCATTTTCAACTGAAAATTACTTTTTCGTGCTACTCACATTATGCAAAAAATGAACAGGAAAATTATGTTTAATAACTTCCTCAGGTCTCTCCCCCATTTGCCTTTTTCAGGCAAGTATGTGCTATACTTTGTAACTGAACCCAAATTCACGTGATGCTGACATTTTTACAGAAATCCATACTTTAGTCAGGCTTACAGGAGTACTGCAGAACAGATAGGTTTAAGGTCTATAGTTAGCCTCTTTACAGCATGGGTGAACTTGATCATCAAGCACTGCCCATAGTGTCWGTTCCTGACGTAGGTCAGGAACTTACGTGACCTAAGTCTCATCACAGACTTAGGTCAAGTAAGTTGGCTTGTGGTTCCATCTTTATGGGTCTAACTCCAGTGGTACAGGGCAGAGACACAGAGCAGTAGGCTGAGCTCTGGCTGAAATGCTTGTGTGATCCTGGATGATAAACTGGCATGTGAAGTGGAGGTAATGTCTGATCCATGCCTTACAGGATACAGAAAAGATATACCCAAACRTAGCCATTCAAACCCAGTTTTGTCCCATCAACGTTCAGCCCTCTGACTGACATGCCCAGGTTAATGCCATTGTCTCACTAGACTTCCTYGATAGTTGAAGCAGGGCAATGCACATCTTCAGGGCCCTTTCCATGTGTATCTTAGATCATCTGAACCAGATGTTTATCAATCTGAAAACAATTACAAAAAGAACCAAAGCATCTGCACTCCTAATTGGACATATCAGGGTAAAAATAAAGTATCATAGTTCTGATGCGTGACAGGTAATCAACTTTTTTTGTATTGCCAATACCAAAATTTATCTTAAATTAATTTCATACTTTGTGATGGACTTTTTCTTATTTGTTATCTGTTCATTCTTAAAATAACAATAAATTAAAAACCCAGCACAATCACATTTAAAACTAACACTTCAATAAGCTATTCTTCTTAAAAGGTAAAATGGAACTACAACAGATTTATACTTCATTTGTGTATGAACACTCAGTTATGTAACTTGCAGATTTTTTTTTCCCAAAAAATGTTTTCTAGCAAAATACAGAAGAGAGTTAACATTTAAATATCTATTAAAAACTTCAGTTCAGCTTTCATTGATCATAATTAAAAAAAACCAAAACGTGATAATAAAGGAATATTTAATTTTGGTTACACAGAGAAAGAACAAAATTTCAGTAATAATAAGAGAACAATAACAAAAACAATAGTAATTTAAAAGACCTTTTCATTATAGTAATATAATATTGCAAATTATTTCATCTACAGGAGAAAGAAATTAAACAAGAAGAGATTATCTTGCCAGAAAAAAAATCTAAGAAAAAGTAATGAAATTTGCTCACTACTCTGTTTTCCTAGCTCTTATTCATTTATTTCTTTTCTAACACTTATAATTACAATAGGCATGGATGCTAAAAAAGGTTTTGTTTCATCCACTTATTTGAAATTTTTCCACTTTGTTTCTTTCACTTAACAGAACATAAAAAGTTTGATCCCTATGAAATTGATGTGACTGACTTCTAAGGATAAAAATTGAGGCATCTATATTTTGGAATTTGATTTTACAATGGAGTTTGAGATAGACTCAAGCCACATTTAAAATAAATATTACATTTTTCTATTTTACAATTTATTTGCTTTTCTGGAAAGTGTCATTATTCTGGATTTAATCTTTTCCTTATTCTTCAAAAATAAACCAAGTTATTATTTTCCTCTTTTTGAGACCAAATGGAACTATTATAACTGAAGAGCACTTACTTAAAGAAAGGTTTTTGTTGCTAACAAGTCTAAGGCCCTTTCCATTTGCTGTAATAGCTTTCTCTGTGTGAAGTGGCTTATTAGTATTTACATTAAGTAAGTGCTGTGTTTTTGTTGCCAAACCAACTCACACAATAATTTTCTTTCTGCTCAGTTAAAATTTTTGCTTCATTCAGAAATAATTTCTAACCTGAGGGGGGAAAAAAATGTTTTTTGAATCTTTTTGCTCTCAGATCAGGAGGAAAAAAAAACTATATAAAATAATCTGCATAATTGTAATGTATATAGGTCCATATAACTGAATATATAGTGATGCCCCTCAAGAAAACCAAAAAGACTTTTAAGGATTTTGGTTTCCTTGTCTTTTTTCCTCTTTTCCTATCTCTGCTGTTGAAGGGTCTGGAGAACAAGTCTTATGAGGAGTGGCTGAGGGAACTGGGACTGTTTAGTCTGGAGAAGAGGAGGCTGAGGGGAGACCTTCTTGCGCTCTACAACTACCTGAAAGGAGGTTGGAGTGAGGTGGGTGTTGGTCTCTTCTGCCAAGCAACTAGCGATAGGACGAGAGGAAATGGCCTCAAGTTGCGCCAGGGGAAGTTTAGATTTGGCATTAGGAAAAATGTCTTTACTGAAAGAGTGGTTAAGCATTTGAACAGGCTGCCCAGGGAAGTGGTTGAGTCACCATCCATGGAAGTATTTAAAAGACATGTAGATGTGGTGCTTAGAGACATGGTTTAGTGGGCATGGTGGTGTTGGGTTGACGGTTGGACTCGATGATCTTAGAGGTCTTTTCCAACCTTAATGATTCTATGATTCTATGATTCTATGCTTGGACTCTCTAAAGTCTGAGTGTCRTCTAGCTGAATCACATGTTCAAACAGCATGGTGTATAGCAATGATGGTGTGAGGGTAAGGTTAAGTTCATAATTTCTGAGAAGGTTTCATGGTAAACCTTAAGTGAAAAATGCAAAAAAATGTTATTGAGTAGGACATGGTGGAGATGCACAAAAATGTTTTTTCATTCACAAGTCTTCTTATTCCCCTCTTGCACCTTAGATCTGAGTAATATGAATAAATATAAACAAAAACGTTTGGCTTCCAAAATCTGTACTTTATATACACCTAAGAATGAGTGATGACAAACAGAAGATAGCTGACTTTTCTCCTATCTCAACCGTTCACTTTTAGTACTGAACAACCTCGTTTAAAGCCTAGACCAGAAAGGTATTTTTTTATGGAGAAAAAGGTGGACTTGTGAGATCTAGTGATTTCTTTCTTTCTTTCTTCTTCTTTTTTTTTTTCTTTTGGTCTTTTAAAGCAATGTATAATATGCATACACATACCTACTGTTGTGGTTTAACTTGGCAGGCAGCCAAACACCACACAGCCGCTCGCTCACYCCCCCCYCCCCTCAGTGGGATGGGGGAGAGAATCGGAAAAAAAAAGTAAAATTCGTGGATWGAGATAAAGACAGTTTAATAAAACAGAAAAGGAAGGGAAAATAATGATGATAATAATAATAATGAYAGAATATACAAAATGAGTGATGCACAATGCAATTGCTCACCACCCGCTGAGCGATACCCAAGCCGCGATCGCTACTTCCTGGACCACGCCTCCCATTTATATATTGAGCATGACGTCACATGGTATGGAATACCCCATTGGCCAGTTGGGCTAGCTGTCCYGGCTATGCTCCCTCCCAGCTTCTTGWGCACCTGGCAGAGCATGGGARRCTGAAAAGTCCTTGACTAGYAGACTACTTAGCAACAACTAAAACCATCAGTGTSTTATCAACATTCTTGTCATACTAAATCCAAAACACAGCACTAGGAAGAAAATTAACTCTATCCCAGCCGAAACCAGGACACCTACTAATAGTTGGTGAGCTGAAAACAGTTTGATCTTTAGAGAAAAAGAAAAGCTTTTTTTTTAAGACTTCCCTATTCTGTAGTTCCCTGTCAGAGCTATAAGGAGTGTAAGTTAGTAAAAAGTATGCATTTCACTTTCCTGTTACAGATAAGGACTGAAAAACAGACACTGGAAAGAGAAAACACTAAGTCAAGTCGCACCGTATTGTAATTCTCGTCTTTTTGCTGAAGAAAGAAAGAAGACAACAAAGCTTCAGCCTTTGTATGGCCTTAAAGACTAATTAGAAACACAGGAGAATTGTTAGAAGATTAGATCGGTTATTAACTGGCACTTTATTATATGTACATAAATACACATACACAAGCAAATATATGGGACCTGCAGAAAATCCTGGCATTCTACCAAGTTTGTGTAAATAATATTTTATTACCTAGAAAGGATAAGACATATTTATAAGGCGAGGAAGGGAAAGAAAGAAATAGGTGAAAGATAGATGTCTAACTCCTTTATCTAGAAATTGCTCACACATGTAAAAGACTGGACAATAGAAGAATCTATTCTGTAGTGAGAGTTTCAAAACCAAAAAAATTAGAACATCACTAGACTGTTATGCTTCATTTAATTAGGTAGGAGATGGAAACGCTGCTGTGCCAACTTCATTATCTTATTCATTCATGGCATTAGAATCCCAGAAAATGCTGTTATAATCATGTCATAAAAAATATGTATACTTTCTAAGGCACCAACAAAGAAGACACTGATTCAGCTCCAAATCTATACATCCAAATGCAAGTTTTTACAGTTCAGACATGAGCAAGGTGCTGAAGTTCCCTTTCACAGTCAATGGTGCTCTAATCCGCATAGTCAGTGGAGTCTGGAGACCTATTCAGTTGATTAAGTGTCAAATTTAGACTAAAATGGAGCATTTTTAAGACTGTTCCACATCCCACCCTTGAGAGTTGAATGCCATGTTGCAAAGAGATGATAACAATCTCCTCAATTCAAAGAACCAAAAATAAATAAAAGGCAAAGATGTGACGAATAACCTAAATCATAATACATCTATGCCCTTCAGAAYGATAGAAAACATGACTGCATATCCCAGCAACCATTTGCTGACTTAGAAGAACTAGCCAAAACCAATAAAGCTTCCTCTACACAACACGGTATGCCTTTAAAATTTGTTTTAGAACATGCTTTGCCTTGTAGCTCTGCCTTGTAGAAATATCAGTAAATTGGGATAGCTGTATAAGTGTATGCCAGAGAGTGGAATAGGAAATAGCTGAATGACTTGAAAATCTCACTGCAATATTGTCCTGGTTTCAGCTGGGATAGAGTTAGTTTTCTTCCTAGTAGTTGGTATAGTGCTGTGTTTTGGATTTAGGATGAGAATAATGTTGATAACACACTGGTGTTTTAGTTGTTGCTAAGTAATGTTTACACTRGTCAAGGACTTTTCAGCTTCCCACGCTCTGCCAGGTGCATAAGAAGCTGGGAGGGAGCATAGCCAGGACAGCTAACYCAACTGGCCAAYGGGGTATTCCAYACCATGTGACGTSATGCTCAGCAATAAAAGCTGGGGGAAGAAGAAGGAAGGGGGGATGTTCGGAGTGATGGCATTTGTCTTCCCCAGTAACTGTTACGCGTGATGGAGCCCTGCTTTCCTGGAGATGGCTGAACACCTGCCTGCCGATGGGAAGGAGTGAATGAATTCCTTGTTTTGCTTTGGTTGCGTGCGCGGCTTTTGCTTTCCCTATTAACCTGTCTTTATCTCAGCCCATGAGTTTTCTCACTTTTACTCTTCCAATTCTCTCCCCTATCCCACCAAGGGGGAGTGAGCAAGCAGCTGTGTGGGGCTTTGTTGCCGCCTGGGGTTAAACCACAACAAATATTTAAAAAGGTCACCTGAGAAATCATTCTGAGGATATAGAAATATAAAAAACCATACCACTAAATAAATATAAATTTGATTTTCTGACATGACAGCTCCTTCGTGGTTTTTGAATTATTTGTTATCATCATCCCTTATGGTAAGTCTCCTATTCTTTTGTTCTCTGAACACTTTGTTGCTTTGCTTCATATTTATCAAGGACAACCATGGCCATGGAGATGCACAGTGGCTATTTAGTAACTGTTATTTTTCTTGAAAACTTACACATCAATAACTTGTTCCTCGGCTTATACCGAAATAAAAGGAGAGCTAAGAATTACTCAAAAGAGAACACAGTAGTTTAATAAAGTTGGGAAGTGTAGTAAGAAACTTTTTATATACTACAAACTCTTTCAATAGCCTGAACACAAAAAGTAGTCATAGAAAAATATAAATAATTGTTATAGTAAACAAATAAATTTAAAGTAACAATCAAGTACATGGGAATAAAATTTAGAGGTTCAAAGATGAGCTACAACTTGGCCACAACTTGTGAGGAACCTAAAATCAACAGAAAAATATAAGTAAGAAGAAGATAAAAGTAACTACAGGTACCTTAGTTAACCAGGAAGTATAAAAAAGTATAGGTGATACAGGAAAGATCATTGAATCAGCTATTATGTTCAGATCTCTAGAACATAATAGTTGAGTTGTGTCTGAGCAGTAGGATAGTAGCATAGACCTGAATAAGGCAGGAAGAAATTAGAGAATAACTACATAAATTAGACTGTAAGATGCCTTGGTGAAATTCCAGTATGTAAAGACCTAACTAAAATAATCTTTGAACCACCAATGATGATTGTTCAGCTCTTGCTGATGTTACAGGTTTAGAAGGAGAAGCATTGGACCTATATGTAAAAGCGAGAAAAAGAGGACTCTGGATTTAATTAATAACAAGTTACTTTAGCTTCAACACTGTGGAAAATAAGAAAAAGCCTGTGAATATTCAGTTAAAAATCTAAATTTAATAAAAATATAGAGAGAGGATAAAAATAGTGTTGTTGGGAGTCATCAAGTAAGGATTTGTCAAGAATTGACTGTGAAAGGTCTAATTTAATTTAKTCCTTTCGTAGAAAACCTGGCAGAGCCTATAAAAGAAATAATAAAACTGATTCACTTTGACTGTAGTGGAACTTTATTTCCAAATGACATTTTCATAAAAACTACTGATGAAGTAGATGAAATAACCAAAAGGTGGGTGTATAATCAACTGAACAACTTTACTTGAAGTGTAGTTATGCTATTAGACTACATTTCTAGTAGGGATTCACTGGGACCTATGCTGGAACTTGTTCTGTTCAGTATTTTCAGCTGTAGTTTGCATAGAATTAGAGAGTCCACTTAAAAATTTCCAAATGACATGAAGCAGTAGGGAGTGCAAGCACTCTGGATTGTAGTTTTAGAGTTCAAAATTATCTCAGTAATACAGAGAAATGGTCTGAAATCAATAAGGTGAAATCTAAAAAGGATAAGAATAGAATAGAATAGAATAGAGTAGAGTAGAGTAGAGTAGAGTAGAGTAGAGTATTTCAGTTGGAAGGGACCTGCAACGATCATCTAGTCCAACTGCCTGACCACTTCAGGGATGACCAAAAGTTAAAGCACGTTATTAAGGGCATTGTCCAAATGTCTCTTAAACACTGASAGGCTTGGGGCATCGACCACCTCTCTAAGAAGCCTGTTCCAGTGTTTGACCACTCTCTTGGTAAAGAAATGCTTCCTAATCTCCAGTCTAAACCTCCCCTGGTGCAGCTTTGAATGATTCCCACGCGKCCTGGCACGGGTACCAGGGAGAAGAGATCAGCACCTCCCTCTCCACGTCCCCTCCTCAGGAAGCTGTAGAAGCAATGAGGTCGCCCCTCAGCCTCCTTTTCTCCAAACTAGACAGACCCAAAGTCCTCAGCCGCTCCTCATAGGACATTCCTTCCAGCCCTTTCACCAGCTTTGTTGCCCTCCTTGGACGCATTCAAGTACCTTAACACCCTTCTTAAATTGTGGGGCCCAGAGCTGCACACAGTACTCCAGGTGAGGCCTCATCAACGCTGAATACAGTGGGATAATCACCTCTCTTGACCGGCTGGTTATACTGTGTTTGATGCACCACAGGATGTGTTTTGCAATATATGTTCCTATTATTCAGTTGATGGGCTGACATTTTTTACATTAGGAGACAAAAAGTCAATAACTTTCTGAGAACTATTGTAATCCAAACTTCATAGATGGTTGAAACTTTATTAGAAAAGTTATTACAAAGTAACTGCAATCAACAGGCATCGCAGGATTTTGCAAACCTGATTGATAAGGTTCTCCTAAATTTTCTGCTAATCATTCCAGTAATAGCAAATAAAAATATCAATAGATCACCAAAATATGATTAGTGATATTAGAGAAATATAAAAATAGATATTGTATAACATGGGGAAAGAAAATCTACCTGACTGTCAGTAACACTGCTGAGGATCTGCCTGGTAATTATAGGGTATGCTACTTCGTGCTAATTATTCAAAGCTTTCCTTACCTTGTCAAATATTTAGAGAATATTTGAACTTTATCAGCATTCCCTAAAATGCATCTGAAAGAATTATTAATGTACTTTTTTGCAAACTTTGCATGTAGTCAGGTTCATAACTTAAGTTGGTGAGACTCAGTGGTATCTAGCAGGCTCACCCATGTTCTGATTGTCCTTTTCACATTAAACTCCAAGAATCTATGAAGTCTATAAATTACAGGCTGCAACTACAATAACTTTAATTCAAATGAGCTGTCCCATTCAGAACAAATGGACTATGTAAATGTATGAAAAATACTTTCACAAACTTTGCAAGACAAGATCTTATTACTTGGACATTCATACGTTCATTACTAGAAAATTGCTTTTTTATTTTAGTAGGGTTTTTTTCAGGAATTTGATCCTGTGGTCTTTACTGACAATAATGAAACTTTTGTGCATAAAATGTTTGGTATCACTGACTTTTCATTGTCTCAGGATACAGAGCTTAGTACAGTAAGCATTCAGAATCATGGAGTTCCTGTGTTTGATAAAGTTCCGAGTCCTGATACTTCCTAAACTTCCTAGCATGGTCATATTCTTGAAATTCTTTGATTTCAATTCCCATATTTAGGTTTAGAAAAATACAGCCCTTTAATGTGAGTTATGTTAACACATCTTTTTAAGCACCCTATTCCACCAAACTCACTGCACACCAGAACCTCCAAACAATTTACAAGATACTTTCCTGATTTGTCTCTCTGTCCACATGGTTCCATTTTAGTTATCCACACATGGTCAGAAGCCCAGCATTTCAGAATAATTTGTATTTGCTTCTTCACCAGTTTTAGGTGAAGGATGCATGCGTATAGCTAGGAAAAAAAAAAGGAAAAAAAAAAAAAGAAGAAAAAAAAGCAAGAAACTACGAGGATAACAAACTCAGGTGGAACGGGGAAGAAGAAGGGAGGGGGTGAGATACTCCAGTTCTGTCACTGCAGTATTTTTGTCTTACCTTAGGTGAACATTGTGTTATGGAAATTATGCATGCCAGCCACCATCACAGGGTTTGACTCTAGGTTTCCACTGAATCAATAAGCTGAAAGATAGATTCCTCTATAAAAGAACTTTTTATTTATTAATAGTGCTACAGCTTGAGCTGGGTGCCTCAGAAGAGGGACCTTGAACAAAGAAATCCCTGGGCAATTATACCCATACCCTTACAATCTAAGTTCCCCACCCCTCACACAATAGTTTGGACCAATAGTAATATTAGGGTCTGGGGTCTTCCTGTTCTTCATTGGGTCCTTTCACTGTCTCTAGGYGGGCCATTTCTTTTCTTATCTCTAAGGTTGCAGCTTCTGCTGACAATTGTAGCTTCCTTATCTTCTGGCTTGAACCAGCTCTGGGGCCTTCTTTTACTTAACTAGGTAAAAGTTCAACAAATCTAGGTGAAAGTTCACAGCTTGYGGCCTAAGGCTTCAGCAAATTTAGCTACTAGTGCTAAGCAAGTYGTGCTAAGCAAGTTCTATATAAGTAGTATACCAAATCGCASAACAGTTAGATAAAAGAAGCAGGGACCAAGCTTCAGACTGTTTGTTTTCCTAGGTAAGCACAACATTTAGGTTATAATTAGAATTTCCATCTCCTATGAAACATATAGTCTTACATACACAGTGTTAAAATTTAAAGGTGAGCGATGGAGAGTGAACCTAGAGAGAAGGTCCTCTCATGAAACAGGTTCTAATCTGAAAAGGACTATGAAGTTGCAACTCCCATGTCCTGAAAAAGTGTTTGAAAATAAATAATTACTATGCTTCTAAATAGTTCTGTTGAAAAGTTACTAAAAGGATGAACTCCAACACCATCATGACAATGTCTAAACTAAGAAGAGGACTGGATTCTGGGTGGGTTCATCTATTGCATTCTACTGGTCATTTCTAACCATCTTCTTCAAGGAGTGAGAACATTAAAGCAACTCATTTCCTTYCTCCAACAGGGAGGATTTATATATATATTTAGAGTTTTACATCAGTTTCTTTTAGTTTGGACCAGAACATAGTTTCTAAAACAAATCTCCCACATTTTCTCATTTACTTTGCTACTATGCTTTGATGTGCACTGCAGACTGATCTTGGAGCCTGCACACTGCATTTCTTTCAGTTGAGAATAAACTAGGAYTAAACTGAATGGGCTCCAATCATTCTTTTATTTGGATCAAGCTAGTCTCAGATAAAACCCTTTGAAAGGCTTATGCTCTACCAATCCACTCCTATCACACTGCACCATTTTTCAGTGTAAACAGAGCCTTAATCATACCGTATCTTTTAACAATCCCCTGCCCAACTTGAGGATACTTGAACTGACCTGAAGCAGGCTATTCAGAAAATAGTATTTCTATATGAAACATGCTACAGGAATGATCAGTCTGCTTTAGATTGGGACATTTTCAGATACTGCAATCCTAGGGGCCACAAAAGTACCTAACATGGATATTTAAATGCTTTCACACTTAAAAATGAGAATAGGCATGCTTARGATTCTTGCTGAATTGGCGACCCTACAGCCTAGTACCTCCATTAAATATCAGTTAAGTTAAACAGAAAAAAAGTCCACCCCACCTTCTTTAATATTGCGGATTCCAAACCATTTAAATGAATATTAGATGTTTCTGGTACCTTTTACCTAGGYAAGCTGAATACATGCTGGATGTGTCAGTGTTGTGGTTTAACCCTAGCCAGCAACTAAACACCACGCAGCCACTCGCTCACCGCCCCCGCTCTGGTAGGATGGGGGAGAGAATTGAGAGGGCAAAAGTGGGAAAACATATGGGTTGAGATAAAAACAGTTTAATAATTGAAATAAAACAAAGTAGAACAGTAGTAATAATAATAATAACAATAATAGAATATACAAAGCAGGYGATGCACAATGCAACTGCTTACCACCTGCTGACCGATGCCCAGCCAGTYCCCGAGCTGCAAATCCCCCCTTCCCAGACCACGCATCCTAGTTTATATACTGAGCATGACGTCATATGGTATGGAATACCCCGTTGGCCACTTGGGCTAGCTGTCGCAGCTATGCTCCCTTCCAGCTTCCCGTGCACCCAGCAGAGCATGGGAAGCTGAAGAGTCCTTGACTAGTGTAAGCACCACTTAGCAACAACTAAAACATCAATGAGCCATCAACTTTCTTCTCATACCAAACCCAAAACACAGCACTAGAAAGAAAATTAACTCTATCCCAGCTGGAACCTGGACAGTCAGTCCATCACAATAGATACTTTATGAAATTGCCTACAGCCACAATGCAGCCACAGGTTCAATGGCGTTTATCACACACAAGGATTAGAAATACATAGAGATCAATTTGATGGGCTTTGAAGTCCAGAGAAGAGATGATATTTCCTGCACTTTTTTTGCAGGTTTTAATAAGATTTAGGAATCTTGTGTCCATGTCTCTATAAATACCAATTCAATTTCCTCGCAGTGCTGATAACCTGGTGAAAAGATTTTGGTGAAAAGATTGTACTGAAAAGGAGGCCAGAGCCATACATAGGGGTAGAAAATGAATTATAGTCACAGAAATCATTGTACATGAGTACATGACAAGAGTTTTCAGAAATTACCCATAAATTGCCCACTTGACTAGACAATATAAATGAACCTTGGACATTTAAAGACCCAACTGAATAAAGTCCTGAGCAACCTAGTCTGATCTCATAGCTGAACTGCTTTGAGTAGGAGGTTGGACTTTGGCTTACTAAAACCTGAAATACAGAAAGGAAATGAAGAAACTAAGGATCCCTCTGAAACAAAATGAAAGGGTGTAACCTTCCATTTACTCCTAACTCATAGTGTTGTGAAATACCATCTCTCTCTGACATTTAATCCTATATATGGAACTAACTGCACAAAGAAGTGTCATATGAATATTTTGTAATGTTAACATTACAAAAAGTGTTTGATGCACAGCTTTAAGCCAGATCTTATCTTAAAATTTTAGAGTACATTTTTATGTAGTAAACTGATAGTATGTAAAAGCAGAGAAATAAAGGGAATTTTTTTTTTTATTTGCTTGCTTTTGGGGTCTATCTCTTGTGTCTTCATAAACTACCAAAGTCCAACAAAAATGTAAAAGTGGAAGTAAGTTATACACTAATATTCCATTACTGGACATACTGTGGGCAGGCTCTGTGGTATAAACACACAGTTACATATTGCCCTCACCTGTTCTGAATACTTACAGGTATATAAATATAACATTTATTTTAAAAGTTTTGTAAGAAAGGAGAAACATTTTGTATTGCCAGATAATATTTTTCATTCCTTTCTGAGAAATTTGCAGAGGTATTCAGTACCTACAGTCTCCATGCTGAAATAGTTTCTCATGGTGTGTTTGCTTGAAGGGATACCAAGGGAACTAGGCAGAACAGATAGCAATGTTCAAGAAAAAGTAACAAAAATGGCCTTCAGAGATCCTTTCTTCAGAAAAAAAACCTCAAGCTTTCATGAATATGGGCTTTATTTTTTCAGTTTTGTTATACATAAAATCCTTCTATTAAAAAAAAGACATTAGTAGACACTTTTTCCAGGTTAATATTCTAATTATTCATATTTTTACTGCATAAAATGATACTTCTGTTCTGCTCATTAACAGAGGTCCAAGGGGTGAGTTCAAGAACTCAGCCACCTCCTTATCCACAATTCTTCATTGTTATCTCAATCCTTGGCTGTCTTCAGAAAATCTCCAACTAACTCTCCAGAACAAATCTGCTTTAGAGGTACTTCTTAATGGAATGGGTGCAAGCCAAACAGGGCCATTTAGCCTCAGGGTCAGAGTTTGGTCCTAGGCCATCTTTTATTTAGCATTATAGACATAGCTTAGCAAAATATTTTAGTATTTTACAATTCATTATAATTAATGCATTTTTCTTTGGGTTTCTTTGTTTTAGGAAGATTTGACATCATCAGTGCAACACACAGAAAATGGGATTCTGTATGAAACTGTTCATATGGGCCAAACTGGGGAAATAATTATTCTTATTAAGACAGACACCTAATAGCAAGAGTGAAAAAAGAAAAAAAGAAAGTCCAATAAATGTAGAGGTTCAAAGCTAAAAAAGAAAAAAAAAAGAAAAAAAGAAGAAATATATTGGTTCTGACAGAATAAAGAACTAACAGAGAAGTCTCTATGCTAAAGAAAGACATGGGAGTAAAAACTACAAAATGCCAAAAGTCTTTCCCAGTTCTACTATGCTTTAGCAGGATGAACTTTCACTGCAGTTTGCCTGCATTAGCACTTAATGCGTTTTCCTTCCTTGGCTTCTTCATATTTGTCTGAGCAGCAGAAAGATAAACCATACAGTTTCAAAGCCTCCAATTCCCCCTCCAAAGTGCTTCCAGCACTAGATGTGCACAGTATACAAGGATCCTAATTATAAGAGCCAACAAGAAGTCCCTAGAGAAGCTGAAAAATAAGATCGGGTTAGACTATGTGTAACATATTCCAGCTGCATTCAAATCCAAATAAAGGTGGATTCCAGTCTTATGTGAGCCAAAAGATTAGATGTCTTGCTCAGGAATGTGGACACGTGGCTTTGAACATGTTATATTGGCAAAGAATATATAATCTATAAGATTTTAAAGTGCAATTTACCCTTTCAGGAATACAAGAATTATATGAAAAATTCAGAAGGAAGAAACATGAAAGAATTTGGCTTKGGCTTCTGCACGTGGTTTTAAGGTTAACAGATGAGATAGTAGTGTACTGGTTTGGGCTGGGATAGAGTTAATTTTCTTCATAGTAGCTTGTATGGTGCTATGCTTTGGATTTGTGACCAAAACGGTGTTGATAACACACCCACATTTTAGTTATTGCTGAGCAGTGCTTACACAGAGTCAAGGCCCTTTCTGCTTCTCACACCACCCCGCCAGCGAGTAGGTTGGGAGTGCACAAGAAGCTGGGAGGGGACACAGCTGGGACAGCTGACCCCAAATGACCAAAGGGGTATTCCATGCCATATGACATCATGCTCAGCAATAAAAGCTGGGGGAAGAAGAAGGAAGGGGGCACATTCGGAGTGATGGCGTTTGTCTTCCCAAGTAACTGTTACGCTTGATGGAGCCCTGCTTTCCTGGAGATGGCTGAACGATGGGAAGTAGCGAACAAATTCCTTGTTTTGCTTTGCTTGTGTGTGTGGCTTTTGCTTTCCCTATTAAACCGTCTTTATCTCAAGCCACAAGTTTKCTCACTTTTACCCTTCCGATTCTCTCCCCTATCCCGTAGGAGGGGGAGTGAGCAAGAGGCTGTGTAAGGCTTAGCTGCCTACCAGTGTTAAACAACAAAAACTATTTATATTAGACCACCAGAAAATAATTTCAGCAATCCAAAATTCTTCCCATCTTAGTGAGCAGGAGTTCAGAGAAATATAGGTTCCCACACAGGTAGGAAGCAGAAATCTAAATAATATCCTCTGGAGGCACAAAGGAGCTGCAGCCCTTTTCCACTAAATACATAAAAAATTTAGGCAGTTTGAATCATTATTCTGAAGGCAAGTACTTAACTTTTGGGCTTTTTTCAAGATCTGTTTAGAAATCTAGATCCTGTCAAGTGACACTTGTTATAGAAACAGAAATGCAATAAAGGCTGCCATCCTTTGAATAGAATTGTGGGAAGTAAAGACAAGGTGTTAAGAAATGTGGAGTAAGCTAACCAAGTTACTGATATGAGTTTGACTTGGAACATAACGGGAAACTACTGAAATGTTTCAAATGGTATGGGGAGGGAGGTGGGCAGAATGACAGATGAGAAAAATGATTTTAGCATCAGCTTTTTGGACTGCAAAGATCTGGGAGTATGTTTAAAGAAAGAAGAAAGACTAAAAAATATATGCAGATATTTTGGAATAAATGAAGAATCTGTATTATAAAATGAAGATATATCTATAATAAGAAAAAAGTACAACRATATTTAGACTGCTGTTGTGCACAGATCATTCCTTCTCTCACTGACCAATATTGCCTTATTCTTTCTGAGCATTCCCTTGTCTGTCTGAGTGCATCTGTTATCTCCTGTAGTATATTTAACTCATAAATGTCATGAGGCAGGGATCATCCATCTGTTTTCTGCTTGCATGGCTGTTGTCACTGTAAGATCTTGATACAAGATTGGGCTTTTTTAATGTTACGGTAATACTCATACTGATAGATTTGTCAAGAACAAATGAAGCCAAACGATTTTAAATTCTTTCTTCAACACAATTTCTRGTTTAATGGATAAGAGGAAAAAGAGAAAGACAACATACCTGGTTTGGTTGGTTGGTAGGTTTGTTTTGTTTTTCATGGCGTCCTCATAAGTAAACTTAGAAACTGAGTTCTAAGTGGCACAGCAGTAAGATGACTGTACAGCTCACTAAAAACCTGTACTTTAGAGAGTGGTTAACAGTGCCTGACAAGAAAACTATCATAACATCTAACAGGTTCAATTAAATAATTTCATTAATGATTTATATAATACAATAAAAAGGGTGCATATAAAATCTACTGGTGACTCAGAGCTGGAAATTGTTGCAGTTTCTGAGGACAAAACTAGAATTTAAATAATCTTGATAAATTGGAGAAATGGTTTAAAATCAATAAGATGAAATTCAGAAAAGACAAGGGCAAAGTACTGTGTTTAAGCAAGAAAAATCAAAGGAATAATTGGAAAATGGGAAATAACTGATTGGAGGAAATGCTCAAGGAATATGATGGGTGATAAATGGAATCAAGTCAACAGTGTGATCCTATTGCACAAAAGTCAAATCTCATTATTATGTATATTTCATAGAATCATAGAATCATAGAATCATTAAGGTTGGAAAAGATCTCTAAGATCATCAAGTCCAACCGTCAACACAACACCACCATGCCCACTAAACCATGTCCCCAAGCACCTCATCTACACGTCTTTTCAATACTTCCAGGGATGGTGACTCCACCACTTCCCTGGGCAGCCTGTTCCAATGTTTAACCACTCTTTCAGTAAAGACATTTTTTCCTAATGTCCAATCTAAACCTCCCCTGGCGCAACTTGAGGCTGTTTCCTCTTGTCCTATCGCTAGTTGCTTGGCAGAAGAGACCAACACCCACCTCACTCCAACCTCCTTTCAGGTAGTTGTAGAGCACAAGAAGGTCTCCCCTGAGCCTCCTCTTCTTCAGACTAAGACAGAGCAATGAAATAGATTGACCTCTGGTCTGGTTGGACGTATTGTTTTTATGTTGTAGACATGCTAAGGAAAATGTTAAATAAAACCTTGAAGACATAAAAAATAAATTAACTGCTAGAACAGATTATCATATGTCCATTGAATCCAGCAGCTGATAGTTCAAGTATTCTTTATAAACTGATTTTTTTTTTACTCACATACTGATATTTCTGATATTCCCTATTTTCTTTTGTGGTTTTCAGAACCCAAAAGCAATGGAAATACATAAAGGTCTCAGTGAAAACATGAATGGATTTCAGAACTATGTTCTACCATAGCAGAACTGAATCACTGCATGAAAAACACGAACTACACCACCAGCAAAATGAGGAAGTTTAACACCCCACAGTATTCTACCACCCTCCAAGAAAGCAAAAGCAYGTGCTTGGCTACCATAGTAAAAAGTAGACTTCACATTTCAATACAGTGCCTGTGGCTCTGACTTGCTTGATTCCTCACTTGACTCTGTTCTTCATTTGTTTTCTTATGAAGAAAGAAGCATGCTCATAGATGGGTTTTGCTCCTTATTTCTTTGCATTTCAAGAGTGAGTCTATAAAACAAACATATCCAGTCCCCACGAACCTTTGATAAGATTATCAAACAAAAAAACAAAAACCAAAAAAAAAMCAAAACAACCCAACCCRCATTACCAAATACAGGTTTTTGAGGAAMCAACAAGGAAAGGTGCTTTGTTGGATATGGTGTTTATGAACAAGGAAGAACTGGTCACGGATATGAAAGTTGGAGGCAACCTTGGCTGAAGTGACCAAGAGATGGTGGAGTTTGGGATATTAAGAGGAGGGAACAGGGCAAAAAGCAGGAACACAGCCTGGATTTCAGGAAAGCAGACTTCAACCTCTTCAGAGATCTGCTTGGGATCATATCCCATGGGATTTGTCCCTGGAGAGAAAGAGTGGTCCAGGACAGCTGGATGATATTCAAGGATCATCTCCTCCAAGATCAAGAATGGTCCATCCTGACAAGTATGATATCAAGCAAAGGTGGCAGGAGCCACACAAAAAGAAGTGTACAATAGGTGGAAGCAAGGGCAGGTGAGCCAGGAGGAGTTTAAAGTTACTGTCTGATCTTGCTGGGATAGGATTAAGGAAAGCCAAAGGTGACCTGCAGCTGAATCTGGCAAGGGACATGAAAGGCAGCAACAAAAGATKCTACAAGTACATATACAGCAAAAAGAAGACTAGGGAAAATATGGGCCTGATGCTGAATGGGGCAGGGGACCTGGTGAAAAATGATATGGAGAAAGCCGAGGTACTCAATTCCTTCTTGGCATCAGTCTTTACCATTAAAAATGGCCTTCAGGAATCCAAGGCACCTGAGATCAGAGGGAAAGTGGAACAAGAAAAACTTACCCTCAGTGAACAAGAACTAGGTGAGGGAGCACTTAACAAACTTGACACACATAACTCCATGGGGTCTGACGGCTTGCACCGGTAAGTGCTGAGGCAGCTGGCTGATGTTACTGTGAGGCCACTCTTGATTATCKTGGAATAGTCATGGTGATTGGGAAATATTCAAAATGCAACTGGGCACAGACCAGGACAATCTGCTCTAGCTGACCATGCTTGGAGCAAGGGGGTTGGACTTGATGATCTCAAGCCATCCTTCCCAACMTAAGTTATTCTGTTACCATCTCCAGGGATAGAGATTCCACAACCTTTCTGGGCAACCTGTCCCAGGATTTGACCATTCCATGATAAAAGTGGTTTTGTATGTTTAAATGGAATTTCTTGCATGTCAGCTTGTGCCCATTGCCTCTTGTCCTGTCAGTGGGCACTACTGAGTATAGTCTGGCTTCCTCATCTTCATTCCCTCCCATCAACTATTTTTACACATTGATAAAATCCTCACTGAGCATTCTCTTCTCCAGGCTGAACAGTCCCAGCTCTCTCAGCCTTTCCTCATATGAAAGACCACAGAATCACAGAATGRTTGGGGTTGGACGGGACATTTGCAGGTCATTTGGTCCAACCCCCCCTTCATAGCTGCCCAGGACCATGTCCAGACGGCTTTTGAATTTCACCAAGGATGGAGATTCCACAGCCTCTCTGGGCAACCTGTTCCAGCAATTGGTTACTCTCACAGTAAAGGGCATTGCAGACCTGTTGTTGCTCTCTCTCATGTTGCTGAATGCCACTTGTCCCCTGAAGAAGTTAGATGTCAACCACTGGTGAGTCACATAACTATTTAGCATGCCAGAGTCTTGTTTGTTACTGGAATTAACAAGGCAAATTGCTCCACAAAGAATCACTAGGCACCACCACCCATGGAATTGAGAAAGAGCTTTCAATCTGTCAATCCTGTCTGTGTCCAGGCTGGATGAGGTTTCCCATGGTGCTCCAATCCCTTAATCATCTTTGTGGCCTTCTGGATTTTTCCAGTAAATCCATATCTTTCTTGTACTGGGACACCCAGAACTGGACACAGCACTCCAGCTGTGGCCTCACCAGTGCTGAGTAGAGGGGAAGGATCACCTCCCTTGACCTGCTGGCAATGCCTTTTCTACGTAGCTCAGGATTCTGTTGGCCACCTTTGGCACAAGGGTGCACTGCTGGCTCATGGTCAGGTTGCTGTCCAACAGGAATCACAGGTCTTTCTCAGCAGAGCTGCTTTCCATCCAGTCAGCCCCCAGTCAGCCCCCAGCATGTACCAGTGCCTGGGATCACTTCTCCCAGGGTGCAGAATTTTTCCTTTCCTCTTGTTGAACTTCAGGAGATTCTTCCCAGCCCAATTCTCCAGACTGTTGAGGTCTGTCTGATGGCAGCACAACCCTCTGGTGTATCAGGCCCTCCTCCCAGCTTTATATCATCTGCAAAAACTTGCTGAGTGTGCACTCTGTCCCAGCATACAGGTCATTAATGCAGATGTGAAGCAGCATTGGTCCTAGCGCTGACCACAGAGTACAAAACTGATGACTTGCCTCCAGCTGGACTCTACCACTGATCACAACTCTCTCGGCCCAGGCCATTCAACCTGTTTCAATCCACCTCACCATGCACTTATCTAACCTGTATTTTGCCAACTTGCCTATGAAGATGTTATGGGAGACAGTGTCAAACGCTTTACTAAGGATAAGCCTTACTACAGTAGAGGTAAACAACAATGGACTRCTCTACATATGTTCTATCTATGTTTTACTCCTCATGGAATAACCTTTTGCATTTTGAATTTTGTTGATTTAGACACACAGTATGAAATTCATTCTGAGTTTGGTGTCAGTTTTCTCTTAAAAATTACAGGAACTGATTTTAGGTCTCTGTTCTGAATCAARTGTGAAAAGATTTAAAATAAGTTACTGTCTTAGTGACCTCACCRCCATGGCATAATACTGTTCTGCATTCAGGTCACTGAATGCCAAGTGGAACAGCATCAAGTGGAAAGACTGAATGTGACTCACGTCAGAAGGTAGGGAATGTGTCATAAAATTCATTCAGTTCGACAAAGCATTTAAGTAATACTTGAGTGCTCTAATGACTGAGTAATGTGTTGAACTGCCATAGAGACAGCACTGTCTCTTTTTGGTTTTGCCCTTTATTAAATGTGTCCGAAAACACTTAATTCTTATGTGGAAGAAAACCAGAAGGTGAACTTGTGAATAGCTGAGGCTGGCCTCAAACTGACTGACTATCTTTTTTTCAAGGAAGGATAAGAACAACAGGAAAAATGGGAAGAACGAGGCTAAAAGTGATACTAATAACAATGCATCATAATGAAAAAGATAGATTTGTTTTAAGGTGGGTTTTACCAGTAAAAGCTGTATGCAATTTGAATGTTACTTTTCATTTATGGCAGGAGAGTTTGCTGTTATTAAAATGAAATGTACCCTGTCAGGTAAGTAATAGAAACAGACTCACAACAGTTCAGCTTTAAAGGACTTGTCTAGCTAAAGGAAAATGTGCATTAACTCCTAGAAATTACAAAATTTAGGCTTCCAGGATTATAGTTTGGTTATACTAACTATTCTTCAGTTCAAGAGAATATAAAAATAGGTAACATGTAATTTTGGCCATGGATTTTTTTAATTTAACTATACGTTCAGGGCCAGCTGTACTACTATGAGCTTCTACTGTAGCTTCTATATTGGCATGCATAGAGTTCTTTCAAGTTTTGATATTCCAACCCAAAATAGAAGGTACTTCTTAACTGGAAGAATCATGATGCATACCAACCAGGAAAAAAAAGAAAAGGAAAAAAAAGAAAGAATGTGAAAGCAGAAATGACCTTGAAGTCAAATTACTACAATAATTTGAGGAAGAGGAAGAAGTATGAAATTGCACAACAGATAGTTGAGAAACAATCAATCCATATGAAAGTTATATCAAAATTTCAAATAAATAATAGTCTTAAACAATGGATGCTGATAACAATAGATGACTTCTGCAGTGTTAACATATATTAACTGACATGAATCTTAATATTCATTACTTTCTTGCATGTCAAAATCTTTTGTGAATATTGCTAAAATTAACAGGCATGAGAACTGGAAGAAATTAAACACAGTATGAATATTAGGATATTATTCGTAAACATGGAATAGAGATCCGCTGTGTCTTGCTTGACTTCATGGGTGCATTTGTGCTTTGATTTATTTGCAACGCTTGCAAAGGCATGGGTAAGAAAAAAAGAAAAAAAAAAAG
>JAYKAV010003457.1:0-40885 GCA_035582835.1 Phoebastria nigripes
GGGGAAGACAGTCTGGGTTAGTCCTGCCTCAGGCAAGGGAAAACCCATTCGTGGGATTGCTTTTGCTCAAGGACCTGGGTGCACTTGGTGGGTAATGTGAAAGGATGGGGAAGTCCRATRTGTRCCTCARGRGGATTTRATTTTGGGTGAAAATAGCCAATGAACTGAATTGTATGATGTTAATTGCTATATAATGCTGTATGTCATATCAAATGTGTTGCAGTAAGAATCACTCAGATTAATGAAGAAGGAACCCTGATGAAACTGAGCAAAGTGCAACGATGAGAAAACCAGACGAGCGCAGCGATAAATGGAACCAGAACTGGCTTCAGGATGCAACAATCCAACACCACACACCATCTCTCCTGCCCTGAAAGACTGCTATGACAGATGGAGCCCAAAAGTCATGGACTAAAAGAATTCAATGGACATTTTAGAGGGATGGCCCATAGACCAAGGGAATGACATCTGTGTATATCTCAAAGGGCAGGAAAAGTGGTGATGATTCATTGGAATGTATTGGAAAATGTGAGACCTGGGCATGACGTAGATGGTATAGAATAAGGGGTGGATATTGTCCTGGTTCCGGCTGGGACAGGGTTAACTTTCTTCCCAGTAGCTGGGGAGGGTGTGCTGTGTTTTGGGTTTGGTATAATAGGAGCGTTGATGGCCCATTGATGTTTTNTCTCCTGCCCTGAAAGACTGCTATGACAGATGGAGCCCGAAAGTCATGGACTAAATGAACTCAATGGACATTTTAGAGGGATGGCCCACAGACTAAGGGAATGACATCTGTATATRTATCGAAGGGCAGGAAAAGTGATGATGATTCATTGGAATGTATTGGAAAATGTGAGACCTGGGCATGACGTAGATGGTATAGAATAAGGGGTGGATATTGTCCTGGTTCCAGCTGGGACAGAGTTAACGTTCTTCCCAGTAGCTGGGAGGGGGTGTGTGCTGTGTTTTGGGTTTGGTATAATAGGAGCGTTGATGGCCCACTGATGTTTTGTGTGCTGCTGGGTGGTGCTTGCACCGGGCACTTTTCAGCCTCCCGTGCCCTGCCAGGTGCATGGGAAGCTGGCGGGGGGAGCATAGCCAGGGTGGTTGACCCAGCTGGCCAATGGGGTATTCCATACCATGTAACGTCATGCTCAGTATAAAAACTAAGGGTGTGGTGGGGCTCTGGGTCCAGGGGGACAGGGTCTCGTTGGTTTGAGCGGGTGGTGAGCAATTGCATTGTGCATCGCCTGCTTTGTATATTATTGTTGTTGTTGTTATCGCTGTTATTATTACTGTTCTACTTTGTTTTATTTCAATTATTAAACTGTTTTTATCTCAACCCGCGAGTTTACCTACTCGTGCCCTCCCGATTCTCTCCCCCATCCCACCGGAGGTGGGGGAGTGAGCGAGCGGCTGCGTGGTGTTTAGGTGCTGCCAGGGTTAAACCACGACACTAAACAATAATGTGAAGTGTTCAAATAGTTTTATAAGAGTGTCATCTTTCAGTCTCTGGGAAATGGAAAACAAACTGTAAGAACCCTCCAATGACTCCCGCTAAAATTGTTACTAACAGATTTTGTTTCTTACAGTTGAAAACTGGCAGGAATGCAAATCAAATTGTATCACACATGTCAAACAGCTTCACAATTATGCAATCAACTTGCACTGCAAATTAAAAACAAGGCTTGCTACTAGATCTTAAGTCAAAACAAATTTAAAACTCCAATAAGCTCAGCAAAAGCAATCCTCAAGAAATCTACTCATGCCCATTATGATGGCAGAACCAGCAAACAAAGAGGCTTGAAAGGAAATAGAAAAGTAGCAACCAAATTGCCTCATCTTTTACAAGACAAATTAATGACATTCACAATGTCTTAGGGAGTTAACTACCCTACTTCAATAGATTTCAACAGAAGTTCTGTTTCCAGCTCTCTGAAGAATAAAACCTTTAACTTAATAACACAATGTTGGATGGACTCCATTTCATTTGAACTGCATGGKAAGACTCTCATGCATGGGAACGGTCACTTTGTTTTCCAATTAAAACAGTAGACTTCATTGGAGGAAACCTAATATAGATACTTGTGAATTTCATTTTTAACTTGTAAAATAAATAGAGAATGTTTTTTCTGCATAAATTAAGAGAAAATAGGGGGAAGACCAAGATACTCCAACCTTAGCTTCACATCCTCATATGATCTTTTTTGACAGCAATTTAGCATATATATAGAGTCAAACTCTGTGCAGCAACATGTTCCATGTGATCCAGTCCATCCAATCATATGACCATAGTCACAGCTGAACTTGGCATACTGAGTTAGATAAAAGACATTATCTCCACCTTTCCCTAAGAATAAGCAAAAATAGAAGTTCTTTATGTATTTTGGACATTTGTAACAGTTCACATTAACAAATGAGAGTCCCTCCAAATAACATTTTACTGAAAGCATTATCTTGAAATATTAATAATTTTTATCCAATATACTAGAAAAGATTAAGCAAAACTGATACTTTTAATTGATTCTTCATTTAAACAATACACAAGTTTTAGGGAGAGACAAGCTCAGGATTCTAGCCAGAAGCTATTCTCAAGTGAACAATCACTCCTCAGCCCATAACTTGGCATCATATGCCAGTTCTGCTGTCACATTAGCTTAGGAAGTTGACAGTGCTGGTTTCCCAACTTTAGTCGCATGACTGCAGTAAATCAGAAAAGTTTGCATAAGTGGTGCCTGTGTCTGACATTGTCATTACTGAGTTTTCTAAAGAAAAGATGTATAAAACAATTCTCAAGTATGCAAAACAATGTTTGAAATTTTTTTGCAATTACAAAATCATGGCCTTCAGACTCTGCCTGCATATAAACAGCATATTCTGGGTTGATGTGCATTTAATCAGATTGAGCACAAAATCAACCAAAAGCTGTGAGACTATGTTTACCATCCCTGCATCTTGAGCTTCCTTTTTGTAATGCTTGGAATTCTGGGTTCAGCACAGTGCTAATGAGATCATGTGGCTTTTAGCCGAGTAGGCTATGGCAGTTTGGACTCTCTCTTTTTAGGCTCTGGATGGAGCAGGGCTGAGTCCCTCCCAGAATACAAAGAATATACACGATCCTGCTTTTAAAAAGCTGTACTGTCTGCAGAAGTTCATTCTCACATTACTAACTTGTCCAGTCTCATCAACTAGACAGGATCATGAACTACTTTGCTAGAAAATTCTGTAGGAAGAAAATGATGGTAAGAAATGTAGGTCATACTTCAGGAGATTACATGCTTTTGAGTCTAAGAAATCAGTTCTTAAGTACAGGCAAAGCCCTTCTAGAGATGCAGTTGTTTGAATAAACCAAAATAATGTCTGTTTTGGTCCTTAAATATCTAATGGCACTTACTGAAAAGGTCTTACAAATGCTCAAATTGGATCATTCTGTTAAGATTCTTGCTTTATATTTAGAAAAACAGATCTTTATTTCCTCTTCAAAAAGCTGTCATTTAGCAAGAATCACATTCTTGCTAAATTCACTACATTCTTCTGCAGGTGTATCTATACTTAAATGGCAAGTGAAGTACGTTTATATTTCATATTTAGGCCCTGATTCTATAAACACTACCATTCATGCTTCACTATGCATGCCCATAGTCCATGCAAGCTCATTAAAGTGGGTGACTATTCACTTGCATCAAGCTTAGTATGTAAGTCCATGCAGCAGTGTACATATATATGTAACAGTCACCTCCTTATATTTTATAAAGGTGTCTAAAATCAGCAGAAAGCATGCATCATTCTTTACTACTGTTTTCATACACTGCTGCTATTTCTAATCCGTATTGCAAGCGTTCCAAATCCTATAGTCACCATCAAACACTAAGAGATTCTAAGAGATGAGATTTATCTCAGGTATAATATCTTGGCTTGAGGTTGCCAGCTGCCCTTTTTTTTTTTTGCAGTATCAATACATTTAAAAAAAACAACAACAACAACAAAAAACCAAACCCAAAACCTTTTCACCTTCAAAATTTTTCACAATTGGTAATGAACTGAGCTGCCTGTTAAATACATTTCAAGAACGTTTTTCTAAAGTAAATGATAAACTATGCTAAAGATATCATACAATATCTGACCTTTCTACATTACTACAACCTGCATACATTTTGCTGAGTGTTTTTAGATGTGACTATTTTCTTCAGCACTGTGATAAGTTTAGGTTCTAGAGGCTTAAAGCTAGAAGGTTTCACCTATCAATTTACATGGCAAATCTCACTCCATTCCCTAATCTAATATACTTGGTAGGCTTTTAAGAATAAAAAGCATAATACTCTTAAAATTATTTCCCTTTATCACAAATGCATAGATGGGAATATGAATTTTTGACAAGGTATTTGGCTTATGAGAACTTGTTGATACATATAACACATAGCCTGCTCCTATCGTCATCATGCTGTCTATTTAATAATTCACATTTAAATACAAGACTTTAGTTGCCACAGCTCAGTAGGAATAAAATTAAGGAGATTTACATTTTCCTGCTGAGAAATCTGGAATGCTGTCTAGTGTTTTATCCTTGTGTCTTTTAAACATGTCAGAAACACTGGTGCCATCATAACCCTCCATCAGTCAGGAACTAAAATATGTATTTTGGGGCTATGTCTTCCACTAAGCAGCAACTTACCAAAATCGTGAGAGAAACCATTGTTACAAAACACATCAAAAAGAGATACCTTCAAACACAGACTGCCAATTTACACTTTTATGTGATATATTTTAAATCTATTGTACAAATTTCTTCATGGCATCTGTCGGTCTCCGCATTTGTACCAGGAARCAATTCTCCCCCTGCCTTTTTTAAAAAAAAAAAAAAAATCAGTTAATAGTGTAAAAAATGCAAGAACAGTTGAAAACCCTCAAGGTGAGGTATTGAAACTGTTTCCTAATAATCCTATTTTATGTTAGTGTCCCTCATTCAATAAGGACAAACTAATGAATTTTAGTACGGAGAGACTCAATAATGTTCCTGAAAACTACAATTTTTGGTACAATTAATGTGGTGCTAACAAAACCACATAACAAAGATTGTTATAAAGATGAGCAATGGAAAGTACACTGTTTTGCTGTAGCTAGATTACATATAGTCACTTTTTTGATGAAGGAAGAAGTAGCTCCATAGTTTGTCTGGAGTCTAGGACCACCTGTCCAAATCTTTAGAAACATAATTTTTACTTAGTAACAAGGTCAGTATTATTAATTTTAGAGCAAACGTCCTCACTATGAACATGACCTCTCAATGATGTTATTGTCCAAACCACTGGCACTGATGTTAACAGGAGCCAATTTAAATGGTACTTAGCGCCCAAAGAATAATAAACTTATAACCACTTACAAGAATACTGTAAGTAATTTATTTAGCACAGACAAAAGATGAAGATCCCTACTTCTTTGATAATTGTCTCTTCTTCAAAGCCACAGAACACAGTAACATTAATCAGACAAGATGCAAATATTGACAATAAAGAATGAAAGGTAACTGCTACTCTACCACATAATTTTCTTCCTCTGCTTACGATTTTATCATACAAAGTGCTTGAAGAGCCACTAAGATGATTAAGGGATTGGAGCATCTGTCATATCAGAAGAGGCTGAGAGAACTGAGGTTGTTCAGCCTTGCTCAGGGGGGTTCTTATCAATGTGTATAAATACCTGACAGGGGAAGTAAATAAGACAGAGCAAGAGACTTCTCAATATTGTCCAGTGTCAGGACAAGAGGCAGTGGACACAAATTGAAACACGGGAAATCCCCTTTAAACATAAGGAGAAAAAATCCACTGTGAGGGTGTACAAACCCTGGAATTGTTTGCTTGGTAAGGCTGTGGAGTCTCCATCCTTGGCAATTTGTCTAGYTGACCCCGCTTTGAATAGAGGGGCTAGACTAGACAAATGGGCAATGAGGTGGACTGAAAACTGGCTGAACTGCCAGTCTCAAAAGGTTATGATCAGCAACACAAAGCCCAGCTGAAGGTCAGTCACTATTGGAGTACCCCAAGGGTTGATAGTGGGGCCAGTATTGCTTAACATCATCGTTAACAACCTGGTGATGGGACAGAGTGCATACTCAGAAATTTTTCAGATGATGCAAAACCGAGAGTAGTAGTTAATACACCAGATGGTCGTGCCACCACTCACAGGGACCACAAAAGGCTTGAGAAATGGGCCTACAGGAGTCTTATAAAGTTCAACAAAGTGAAATGCAAAGTCTTGTACTTGCAACAAATATCCCCCGCACGAGTACATCCTGGGGACTGACAGGCTCGAAAGCAGGTTTGCAGAAGAGGACCTGGCTGTCCTGGTGGACATGAAATTAAACATGAGCCAGCAATGCACCCTTGGAGTAAAGAAGGCCAACAGCTACCTGGGCTGCATTATGAAGAGTATTGCCAGCAGGTTAAGAGAGGTGGTGAGACACATCTGGAATGCTGTGTCCAGTTGTGGATTTCCCAGTAAAAAAGACATGGACATATTGGAGCGAATTTAGTGAAGGGCCACAAAGATGACTGGGGGATTAACATCTATCACACGAGGACAGACTGAGAGAGCGGGAGTGTTTAGCCTGCAGGAAAGAAGGCTCGGCGGAGATCTTATCATTGTCTATAAATTCTTGATGGAGGATGGAGCAAGAGTCTTCTCAGTGGTGCCCAGTGAAAGGACAAGAGGCAATGGACACATATTGAAACACAGGAAATTCCATTTAAACATCAGAAAAAAATGGTTTTTACTGTGAGGTTGGTTGAACACTCGAATTGTTTGCCCAGAGAAGTTGTGGAGTCTCCATCCTCAGAGATTTTCAAAACCCAACCAGATAAGGTTCTGAGCAACCTTATTGCTCTAGCTGATCCTGCTTTAAGCAGGGGCGGTGGAATAGATGACCTCCAGAGATCCTTTCCAACCTCAATGATTCTGGGATTCTGTGMAATACTAACCAGAATTACTCAATAGGTTTGGAATATGCTCACTACATGCAGTTCTAGGCTACCTGTGAACAGAAAGAGTTAGTAATTCCAGCTGAGTCTGAACTGTATCAGAGGTGTATGCCATGGTGAATGCTGGGGTCTTGTCTCACGGCCATGACGTTGGTCCCTCATGAATGTGCAGCATGGATACTAGGGATACACCCAAGCATGCACTGGCTCTGTCACCTCCTTGTCTTCATTATCCTATGGGATCCACTGTGGTGAGCACCATAATGTAAACTAAAAAGCTACTGGATTTTCCTAAAAATCATTACAGATCAGTATCATTATATTACATAGCGGCTCTGTGTCCATTCCCATTTGCTCCATGACATGTCTAAAAACTTTAAATTATGAAGAAGCTACTGTATATGCTAAATTATTTAAGGACAGATTTACCATTATAGTAAGCTTCCTGGAATAGTGCATAGCAGCAAAATACACAGTCCTGTTAAACTGGGTTAATAGCTGCTTTGCATGTCCCGACTTCCCTCTTCTTTCCCTTCATTCAAGTTTTTCCCTTTCTCTTGTCCCTTCTGCATTCCTCTGCTGCTACAGGTTGTTACATTTCTTAGAGGCACCAAATTTTAACTCAAAATCTGATGAACAAATTTACCTGTTAGTTTCCAGAAAAATAATTGTGTTTTCAAAATATTATAGCTTTGGGGTAGAGGTGTTACTCCATGTTACTTATGTAACAGGAGTCTAAATCCTTCTTGAAGAGGAATACTCAACAATCTCAAACTGCAGAATATGTCCTTCCATAGTATAGAACTCTAATCAATCAACTAAGTTTTATATTCAGTGCACTACTTGGCTTTTGAACACCTATAGCCCAATTGTCATAGAGGAGAATGTAATTTCAGAAGTGGGTAATTCATGCAGGAAATGGGCTCTCTGTTAGAGGTGGTTCAGGATGAGAATGAGGGTAACTATATTTAGGGTCTGGGCTATGTATTACCACTATCCAGCCCTAGGGAAATCTGTGCAAATCTGTATTGACTCAAGCTTTAATTATGTTTATTTCTTGCTTTTCTTAAAGCACCAAGGAAATCATACTTCGTGGGAATTCTGGGGCAACTGTCAACTAGTATTCCCCAGCAAAACAACTTTGTTGATCAAAGCAGCCACAGAGGCACGTCTTCTGGTCTTCTGTGGTAAAGGAAGAATCTGTGTATTACGGGGCAGGGAGGGCCAAGGGAAGATAGAAGATGGAAAAAGCTTGCTTCTACAGGAGAATAAATCAGAAGAAAACCTAAAGGTTGAATGCAGAATTTAGTAAAGGAGTAAAAAAAAGCTGATCAAAATAAAACAAATTTTTTGAAAGGGAAAAGCAGATCTGCTCTTTAATCTAGCTAACTCCAGTAATTATGGACGTGAACATATAGAATGTACATCAGCATAACCTAGCTACACAAAGATCCAGGGCAAGCTGGGTCCCATTTACTGAAACACCTGACACTATTTTTATTGCTATTTAACAAAGCTGGCTAGATTACACTTAGTGCAAATATATCCATTCAGCTAATACACCTTCAGCTGCAGTGGAAACATACCCTTTGAGAGTCCATCTGGTCTAAAGAGTCTCCAATCTAAACTGTGTGAAGAAAAGGCATTACTGAGCCTGTTTTCACAAAGAGTAGAATATTTCTAGCTGGTTTCCTAATAAATTTCTGATGTCAGCCACACAGAGAGACATGACCGCCTAGGAATTAAACTTCCAACTCTCAAATTCCAATACAATGTGTTAATCACAACATTATTCTTCATCTGAATGTTCATTTGACATGCATTTAAACCAGACACCTAATCTCTGAGGTGAGAGATTTTATTTTGAAAAAAATAGCCATATTGAACACTTAACCTACATATTGCCTTATATTGCTATTGATACTAGCTCCTGAAAATAATCAGGATACCTTCAGTTAGTTTTAGAACAGGATTGGTAAGGAATTAAAAGGTAAGACTCAAATTTTCAGCATATGGAGGCAAGTATAACATTTTGCAAGCTAAAATATTTGAAGATAAAAAGTTGGATTCTTCAGAATTTCATACCTTATATAGTATGTGTCTGTGTATTTATACATATATAATTTTATACACTTGCAAAATGGGAGTAAAACAGAACATTGTGTTTTAATTGCATTTTTGCATTCAATTTTAAGAAAGAGTAAATGACCATTTAACATGACAAAGAATCAGACCCATCAACTCATCTTTCTTTTTCATATTAACAAACATGTCATGAATGCGAATATCACTGTTTACACAGCCTAATCCCACACAATAACTCCATGACTTCCTGAAACAAGTTATTTTTATGTCTCTATGATGTAATTAAATGTACTTTTACCTCTGCTGTGATGAAGAGGTTGTTGGTTAATACACATCTAGTACTGATAGAGTGTTTTACAGCTACACATTAATTATTAAAAAGGAAATTAAAATGCACAGTTATGCTCATTTCCAAAGCAGCAGTTAATATTAACAATTGCTGAAACAGAAATACTGTCTCACTTTATATTTGTAATTAACTGGAAGTATCTTTGGTTGCAAACAAAAGAATGCAAACAAAGATTCAAGCGCACATACATATTATACTCTGCAGCAAGGTTTAAAGATAACATCTCCATCATTGCACTCTTTGCAGCATGGTTAGAAGTGTACTTGTAAACTACTCTTACTCCACACATGTGCCAGTATCACAATCTCCCAATAACTAGGAGGGAAGATGTCAAATAAAGGATACCACCGGTGTCCACAGTGCATTGATAACTCTGGGAGAACAAAGTGTCACTCCTTCTAACCCCTGTAAGCATTCCTATGTCAGAAAATTCCAGCACTACATTATCTAATAAAAAATGTGCTGGAAGCATGTGCACACTATTAAGAACTGAAGTGGTCCTCTGGTCTACTGCTCTATCACACCTCTTAGTCTTGCAGCCACAAAGATTGCATTATAATCCCATGGATTATCTTTGGTTAGGTTATGATGAACACTGCACAGGCAGAAACTGTTCATATGAAAATGCCAAATTTCCATTCTTTTTTCTAGTCCCTTCCTCACACCTCCCAAACCCAGGATGGTTAGATACTATAAGTACCTTCTACTCTGTCTAAAGTACTTCCATACTTTATAAGCATTCGAGCAAACTCTTYACTTCACAGTGGAGTCAGTGACTCATTTCACTAATGACATGTGAGCAGAGATGAGGAAAGAATAAGGTTTTCATGCAATATTCAAACATTGTTATGGAAAGAAAACTGCTCACATGAGGAATGCTAGACTGCTTACATCCCTACAGACTCCATGTCAACAACAGTAACAGCAACCTTTTTGCTCTATTCCCAAAACAGCACTGCTAGTAAACCTGCAAAACTCTCAGTAGATTCCTGCAAAAATTTCAGTTTCACTAGAGGCTAATGCCAAATATGATCTTTCAGATCTCATTTCTCTATAAAAGGAATGCATTATGTTAGACAGGAGTAGGTGGAAACATAAGACATTTAGGCAAAACATCCAAAAGACTCCTGCACAAGAAAATAAACACTCTAGTTTGAGAAAGTTGAGCATTATGCAATGCACACAACTGTGTAAGTAGTCTGTTTTCTGCAGTAAAAGGAATGAAACAGAACACTTACTGACCTAAGTACAAATTTGTGTCCAAGACAAACCTAAATTCTTATTTTTCAATTCATTCAAGTCTTGAGCAACTTCAGTGGGACACACTGCTTAAATATGTACCTTGAATATCTTTGATATGTGGGTTCCCTTCTCAGTCTGAGTTAGAAATATTCATCATCTCCCCCACCATGAGAACTATAAAATGTGTTCAAAAGCACTAAGGATATCTATAAAAGACTGTCTTCTTCCTTCCTGACAAATATTTTGTTATTCAGATGCTATCTATAGATTTTTATAGTTTAAGTCTCAAATGCTTCCTTGGTCATCCTGCTAAATAACTGTAGTGGGTCTGGCTAGACCATCCTGGGTTAACCTGGGTCTGCTTTCTTCATAGTAGCTCGTATGGTGCTGTGTTTTAGATTTGTGACCAAAACAATGCTGATAACACACTAATGTTCTAGCTATTGCTGAACAGTGTTTGCACAGCATCAAGGCCTCCTCTCTTTCTCACTATCCACCGCAAGGAAGATTGAAGGGTGCGCAATAGGTTGGGAGAGGACACAACCAGGCAGATGACCTGAACTAACTAAAGAGATATTCCATGCCATATAATGTCATGCTCACCATAAAAAGGGAAAAGAGGGGGGTTTAGGGAGGTTAGCTGTCTTTTGCTTGGGAACTGGCTGGGCATCAGTCTGCCTGTGGGAGGTGGAGAGTGGTTGCCTTTGCCTCACTTGTTCTCTTTTCTTTTCTTTCTCTCATCTTCCACTTATCCTTCACTTATTAGACAATTTTTTTTTTTTTTATCTCAACCCCCAAGTTTTCTTGCTTTTACTCTTCCTCTACTCTTCCCCCGTCCCATGGAGGGTCAGACGGTGAGTGAGCAAGCAGCTTGTGGTGCTTAGCTGCCTACGGGGGTTAACCGACAAAAATAACAGTGGACAAAATTAGTAATGTCCAACCTTTCTGTTGTGTTGTCCGGTGATGTGTGAGTAGGTATTGAGGGTTTATGCACACTTGTGACATGACTAAGCCTGTATTTGTGTTACAACCAGATGTGCGCTGTCCCATTTCTCCATGACCAGATACAGATGTGCATTGTATGACATGACCAACACCTCTGAGTGATGGAAAGAACGTGGGAGTGGGCTGGATGCCAGATGAACTACTTACCCAGGCAGTATCCACCTCAGTCTGTAGTTTGCCTATAGGTCAATCAATCAGCTATATGAGAATAATTTTGTGTAACACTATACATTGATTATGCGTTGTCAACATAAATGCTTTCAACATACTTGCCCCAAAATAAACACAAAAAGTCTACCAAAACATGGCCATCTACTGCATGTGCTTCTCTCCTTGGGGAGAGGATGTGTTAAAAGCATGTGACAGATGTTAGGCACATTGAATAATACACCGCTAGAAGATGTTTCATTTATATGGCAATAAACAGATAGATATTTATATCAAGATACTGACTTTTTTTTTTAGAATGGGAATATACTAGATACAAATGATAGTATTTTTGGGTGCCATCTCACTGATGCTTGTTACTTTTACTGCATTCATAGTAAAGCACCATTTGTATTACCGAATATTTTCAATGTCCTCTCACTGAGCACGAAAATGCTGTATTACATCAAAAATAAAAAACCTCTTAGCAGTAGATTTTCATACAGAAATTTTATCGGTAAAATAGAAATCAAAATGTATGGGCTATAAGTTAGAAGTCGTTGCAAGCGATTTTCCCTATTGACTTTAGGGGGATTTGAACCTGTGGCTTTTCACTCTTAAAATAAACACTGCATCACTGTCACACATATGAAAAATGCTATGACACTGAAGTGTACTGCAGAACTAGTGTAATCTACTTGTTATAGCAAACTGAGTATCTCTTACAGGGGCTTAAAGATTACTGTGCATCTGAGGCAAAGCTCTTTCTTGCGCACCAGTGGAATATAGTACAAAGACGACTTAAAAAATGTGGTTAYTAACAAGGATGTTTATAAATTATAACAGAATGTTTATTTTCTAGCAGTGGTATGAAAAAATCTGTCAAAATGAAAGGAAGAAGCCTGAAAGATAGGAATCGTGACTTCTTAGGATTCCTAAGCATCTGTTAGTTCTACTTACACAACATATACTCTTGCGTCACCTTAGGGAAGCTAGGGCATACACTCCACACAATATTTATTTTCTCTACTCTTATTATTTGCAAAATAAATATGAGACATTCACTCAAGTCTGGCTTTCTTCTTTCAGAAAGAACTCTTCTGGAACGCTGATCTTGGACCATTCTGCACCCTAGCTAGTTTGCTTTTATCAGTTGTTAAAACAACACATCATTTCTACGTTTATTTTTAAAGAACATAAAAATATAAATGGAGAAGGGTTTAATACAGAACAGATAGGGAACAGTATTTTTACAGAAAACCAAATGGCCAAGCAGATATCTAACCTACTTTGAGACCAACATGTTATGCAAATACAGTACATAGCTCTCCCTTGTATCCAAGGGCTATCTTTTGCAGAGCTACAGGGCTAGCTGTTGCTTTACTTCCCATATACTTTTTGAATACTACCCACCACAAAGGAAGATAAAAGGTGATTTAAAATTTAAATAGCCAGATATTTTACAAGGGACCCTGTCATGCCTTTATAAAGTGCTGACAAACCACACTAGATATGCTGTTCTTGAAAACGTCTCATCTGTCTAACAGCATCCTACCGCCTTCCCAATATACATGTCCCTCTATTCTGCTTTTACTGAATTAGCAATCTGAATTCTGGAGAATTTCAGGTAATCACATGCAGAACATTCTCTGCCAGGGCTGTGTATAATTAAACATCCAAATGTTACAGTAAAGACTGACTGCACAACCTTTACTGTAATACATATTAAGTCAGAAAAGACCACTGTGATCGTCTAGTCTGAGCTGCATTAAAAAAAACCACAAACCATAGGACTGACTTGTATTAATTCCCACCTGAATTCCAACAGATTACTTTGACTAAATCATCCTTCTTAATTTTCAAGATTACTAGCGCCAAGGAATCTACCACAATCATTAGTAGTTCCAATTAGTAAAAAAAGAATAATAATAATAAAAAATCATTAATTGTAGTCTGAATTAGTCTGTTTTTTATTACCTCATTTGCTAAGCTACAGTCATTTGATTTTCTTTTAATCTGCAAGACTGAACAATCTGTTTTTGAATATCAGTTACTTTATCTCAAATGTTTCCATTTAGTTTACCAAAGATAATATTAAGGGATGGCTTGATTACTGGCTGGCAGTGCCACCTTAGCTTTACTTTTACTAAGTTGTGTCTCCAGTCTTTTATGATAAAGCATGTGTCCCAAGTCCTGTATCGTTCTTTTAGGCCTTCTATATACCCTTTTCAATTTTTCTGCATCCTCCTTGAAGTGCAATTGCCAGAACCAAGTTCAGTATTTGAGTAGTGATCACAGCATTAACAACCACAGAAGCAATGTAATTCGACAACTGCTTGATATTCCCCTTGCCCATTCATCCAAGAGTACCTTCATTCTTTTGTCTCCCCTTGACACTGGCAGCTGATTATACCATGACCCTTCAAAACTCTTTTAGAAGTCTGTGCTTTGTGAGGGAAGAATAAGGCACTCTGTAAATAGAACCTACAAATAGTTTCTACATAATGATTTCTCTTTTGCTATTTATCCTGTTCTTCTATTTTATTATCTCAGATCTTCGAGAGATCTGGAATATGCCCATGAAAGTGTATGAGACTTCTATTTGAACTCATCTAATGTCAGAGAGCTTAATTACATTTATATGGAATATATCAATTTTAGAATTACTCCCATGGTTTTTTTTCTGCTGTTTCCCTCATGAACACCTAAACACCACATACTTATTTCTGCAGTTTCAAGCGAGGAAATCATTGGTAGCTTACAAATGCCTAGCCCCGCTATGTACATTCTTTGGCTTCCATCTCCTTTGTGATGCTTTTTTGATTCACAGTTAAGCTGTACTCTAGTCTAACATTTGAATCAAATGTCTATTGTAGGGAAATCACGATTATATTACCTTAAGAATATTGCCAGATTATATCTCCATTTCATTTCTGCTGATGCACTGGTCCTTATTCGAGGTTTTGTGTCATCTAGTTAAACTACTTTTGTCATGAGTTTCTCCTCTCTCTGCTCCCTGTCCTTTCTTCTGGTTGCCCTGAACATAGAGCTAACAAACTTCTAGCTGCAGCATTTTATACCAGCTGAAGTCGGTACTTAGCAACAGTGAGATCATAACTTGAATTTCAGTTCAGTGCGCACTAAATGGGTGTTTTTATATAACAGGACCTAGGATATGGGCCTAGAAAACATACATGGCAACCTTCCAGTCTGCTGTCTTGCACTTACAAAGAGAAAGATTTTGAAATTGTACCAGTTAAGTCCATCTACATAAGACTAAAAATAATCAAGCCATTTCTCTATGATTATGTGACTGATTCCAGCCAGTCAACTTGTAATGCAAGTATACCTGGTTTTAGCCTGACAAGCTTTTACATAGCCAAATTCTGGAAATAATTACTAGTAAAAAAAAAAATGCAAATTTAATGCTACAGAAGTGAAAAGAGCAATTAAGGTTTTCTAAATTTAAATAAGCTTTCTTGGGTTTTAAACACAATCTGATTTCAAGGGAAAGACCTTTTTTCCCTTGCTTTGTGCAAATTCACAGGTCTAAATTCAGAATTTCCACAATAAGTATAAAGGATTCAAATTGTGGCCCCTTAAATTAGCAGGAATGCTTGCCAGTGCCTTCAATGGAAATATCAAGTCAGAAACAGACCAAGGTATTCTCTAGGTGAATACTGATACAGCATTATTTAAATGCGTGGAAGATTTCAACATCTTCAGTATTAAGAAAATTAATTGCCCTTTGACTTCATATTGTGGAGGTGGAAGAATGCATCTCAAGAGTATTTACATATGGTTTTCCTTCTGATATCTTAAGGAGCAAAGAAGTCATACTCAAAACATTTTTAACAGTGGCAAAAAAATCTAGGACTAGAAAGTTGTCCTGACTTTGTGGCTAGTTTTCATACAAACAAGTTTTCTTACATATAAGACACTTCAACATTTGGATAAAGCATGAAAAATATCTTAGTGGATACCATGTACAACAGAGTAGGAACTATGCTAGTCTGAACCCATTTAAACATAGTTTTTCTGGTAAAAAGTAAGCTTTGCCCGGCCAGCACAGACTCAGTGGAACTATTTTACATGCTATACTCTATACTAAGTGAGGTTTGTCTTCCAGAGCAGACAGTGACCTGAATTCCAAGGAAAATATTTAGAATTTCATACCAGAACTTGTACTCTAGATTCTTCTCCACAATCCTTCTGTGATTTCTTTTCAGTGTACCCAAGTTTCTTCTTATTCTGAAATTTATCTTCTACCTGGAGTTTCGATCAGTTCCTTGTGCTTGTGAGATAAGCAGGAACATGCAAAGAAAAAAAGACAATGAAAAAATAAAACCCTGAATATGAAACCTTGCTAACTCAGAAACAGAAGTGTTGCAGAGAAAAGCACAAGCATAAGACCTAAAAACCAAAAGACTGCAAACATATGTTTACACAGACAGCAACTCCAGCCCCCCAAACTGAAAATATTTAGCACCTACTTGTTCACAGGAAAACAACTCTGAAAAAGACTTAGTCGTTAAGCCCAGTAGTCTCTCGTCCAGGTAATTGCAATGCAGTTCACTCCTGCAGGGACCTCCTAACTATGAAGGTATTTCAAACTGGTATCCCACAAAGATCTGATCTACTGCCTTTCCTTCCTCTAGAGAAGGAATACAGCCTAAACATCTCCTCCTGCATCTGTGCATGGTCCAAAAAACCAGTACAAGCTGCTAATGCAACTATTCTGTCATAGAGTTTTCTTTCTATGTTAGTAGCACTCAAAAAAGTTCTGGAGCTCCTGCTCTATGCTCTGTTTCTGGGTATGCTACATGGATTAATTTTGGTACATGGTGAGACAAGAGCAGCAACTGCACGGTCAGCAGTTGGATTTCCCTGCCCTGTTTAGCTATATAGCTTATATGGAATCACTGCTTTCCTGTATTTGGTATAGGTCCCGGGACTGATGCATGCAGAGCTGGTGACTTCCAAGTGAGTGTTGCTCATGATAACATGATAAAATGAGCAATGATGGAGTATCAGGTTTTTTAGCCACTATTTAAAACCTGTGCAGCCCACAAGGTACATAGAAATGAGTGATTAAAAGAAAAGTTACTATAGTTTAGCAGCTAAATTAACACATGGGACGCAATGTAACACTTCATGTAACACTCCTGTCAGATATCTGACTGAATAGTCACAATAATTAATGCCAACATTTTACCACTCACTTTTAGAGCAATACCACACTAAGTTGTCTGATCTACTCTGACCTACAAAGAGCTCCTGCAGCACAAGCTCCTGAGACATCTATCAATACAGGATGCTCAGCAATGTTTATACTTTTCTTACTGGTAAGAAAGTACAGGAATCAACATTTAACTGTCAATCGCCACTTTCAAGGAATGTGTAGGTTTATTGCTGTGAACAAGGTAAATCTCACCCACTCCAATAAGCAGGATTAATAACATCCCGCTCAGTGAGGTATAAAAGAAGAGAAGGTTCTGCATTGTCCAGGTTTAAATATTGTAGGCTTCTCTCTACTATTCTACAGTTACTGTAGAATATTCTAATTCTTTCCTAAACTCTGCCTGTCTCTTCCTGCAAATACCATATTCAGAACTCATCCGTAAGATCACTGTCACAGCTTCCTAAAAAACAGTTTGTTTGTTTTAATAAAGTATTTTTAATGAATCTTGTTTGTTTTAATGACAAGAAAAGTTGCAAGCTAGGTCTACTAGCAGTCAGATATCTTGTAAGCTGACTAGAAACCATATTCTGGTGTTACCATGTCACTGAGCCACAGCTAATATACTTTGTCTTGATATTACACTAACCATAGGCAGATATCTTCTCAGTTTCTTCAAGCTCAGGCAGCAGGAGCTTACATCTGCTTAAAATCACAATGCATATTTAGTTTAAGGAATAAAATAGCACCTTTGCACTTCACGCAGCACACCCAAGTACGTTATGGAAAAATATACCTGTATGACTAGTGCCTCTCCCTGAACCCAATTTGTCTATTACATTCCTTTGTCTAAATACACAACATTTAGGCAAAACCAATCTCTTATACATCTCCATGAAACCAAACTCAACAGAACTCCATATCTAGATGGGGCATTCTGAGATCAGTATAACTTCAGTAAAAATTACAGACTCCAAGGGAGTTGAAGAAAAAAATCTGTGCCTTTGCATATGTGAACTGTAACACCAGTTTTAAGACTATGAATGTATATTTCCTACCAAACAACCTAGTATAAAAGGCAGTTATGCTTTTTTTTTTTTATTTTACTCCCAGGTATTTGATATCACACACGCGCACATGYACTCATTCCTCTAGTATTTCAATGCCCCCCAAATAGTAAAAAAAGAATCTGCTCCACAACCTATTCAACAAGACAACACTGCTAACCATAATTTACAGATACAGAAACAGGAGACATAGAAGTCTAGGTCCAAACTGTCCCARGTACTCTTTAGTTCCATACACCTGCTGTAAGTTTTAAGGTTCAATTTTTCAGGACACTCAGGACTCTTAACAGTAAACAGCTCGGTTTCACATGATTTTTGCTGTACTGGTGATGTCAGAACACCGGCAAATTTGGCTACATGTGTCTCACAAATGTTAAAAAATGAATGGCCATCTGTGAACCCCTGACCTATATTACCTACCCAGCATAAAATAGTCATTTAGCATCCAAGATGGGCAGAAACTAGTCCTCCAAGGCGGCATTCATCTTCCCTAAGCTGAGACCGTTCTTTGTCCTCCTACATTCCTCTGCACCCATTCTACACTCTGCTGCAGACAACTCATACTGATAAATCCCCAAACACTTTACAACTGTGCAGTGAATAAGGGGGTGCTGGGGAGAAAGCCTTTTAAGAACAGAATTGAAGAGCACTACAATGAATAAATTATAGTCACACCAACAGCCTAAAATAAGAAATGTCCTAACATTTTAGCCTTTTAGCCTTAAAATAGCTATATTAGAACAGTCTAATTTTTATACTTAACCATGCCCAAAATTCAGGAATTCTACTGCAGAGTCAGTATGACTGTGCAGTGTGAGTTGTCAGCAGCTTGACTTCTGCACCCGCCAAACAGACCTCACGTGTATGAATAAACAGACTCAATACCAAACCAGCAAGCACTGAAGGGAAGAGACGTTCTTTGCCTGTTGTTTTCTCTGCTATTTGCTGATAGCAGAGGAAAGAAGAGGCTTAGGAAGTATGCTCTCTACTTGTTTTGGAGCCCCTACCCTCCCCTGAGCAGGGGACCCTTCCAGATCACTCAACATCTATCTCCACATTTCCCTGTGCCTAGACCTTCCTAATGGTTTTCTAACTTCCTTTATCCTCTGATACTTGTGAACAGAAGCCACTTGCAATTCTCATTTCTCTACAGAGCAGTCACCTCTTCTTTCTCCTTCATGATGTCTAACAGTCAAAGCAGAGCTAATCTCCTCCTTTTTAATACTTGTATTTGGAGTCCACATTGGGATTCAAGGAGGAACAATTACAGGGAAAGTTCTACTCAACTACTTGGCTGCAGATGCTGTCTTTGGAAAATGTCACTGCCAAACTCTCAAGCCTCTTCTAAGAACATATATAAACTTAGATTTTTTTTCAAAGGCTTATATTTAGATCAAACACTGCTCTATTTGCACAAGAACAGGAAAAAATACATTCATAATACAAGGGCAATAATTAAGCCAAATTTGAAGTCATGGCTTAATGAAAAGGTTACAAAAATTTGTTTAACTGGGCAAAATGACAAGTTTTCCCTAATCTTGTTCTTGGAATTGTTTAATAACTGACAATTTTATAAGCAAGGCAAGGTCTATGGTAACTTAACTACGGTAAGTACAAGCAGTACTTGTGGTTAGGCTTTCCTCTATCTACAGACATATTCAATATTGGCATAAAGTCAAATGGATCAACTGAAGTTCAAGTTACAGCAATTTTCATCAGCTAAGGCTAAAGTTTTAAATTATTTGTATTTTTATGGATTCTACCTTGGATTCATGAGACCCAAGACACTTCCTTTGAAAACATACAGTAAAAATGACATTGTAAGCAGCTATCTCACTGGTAGGAAATATAGGAAATTTCTTTTCAGTCAGCACATTACCTGCTAATGTTATCACATATTACCCCCCAAAAAAGACAGAAACTGTAAATCCAAAGGCTCAATGTTTGGCAGATCTTTTCAAATATTCTTTATCTATCAGGCGTGCTTGAGAAATCTAGGTATAGGACAACTAGATGGAGGAAGCGGGGAGGGTTCTCCACTGCCAAGAAAGAAGTCAGATGCAGAGTCTGCACCTAGTAGTCCAGAACCAGAGAACATCGAACTTGCTCCAGCAACTCATGTCCATGTGACCCAAACCCACTTCCAGTGCAGCAGCCTAGTAAGTATCCAAGAAAGGAAGACCACAGATTACCTTAAATAAATATTAAAGAACTGCTTTCTTAATGTACACTGTTCTATTCATGCTGTTCTTCTGTCAATGTAATTACTCACATATTAGCAAAACCTGTAGGTGCCAGAATGAATTCCATGAGAATGTTTTTCATCAGAAAATTCCACCTCTCACTTCTCAGTCCTGATCACCAAGTCAAACCTGGAAACAAGGGTTCATAGATCTTCTAGATATCAAAAATGACAGACTTACTGGAGATACTGCCTTTACTGCATGATGATGCTCCAGCTAAAGCCTTCAGTGTTCTGGTGGTAATGACCCATTTTCTTTCTGCCCATGATGGAGCACTACCTCACAATTTCTCCCTATACTAATATCCCATTTGTTTTACAGGTGATAACCACACTTTTCCCTCAAGTTAGCTATTTGATTGCCATAATTACAATAAACTCAAAGCAACTATTCCCAACTTGTCCTAAATCTACAGTTAACTGAACAGCTGAGCTGATCTAATAGACCAGTTGTACCAAAAAAGGGAAGCACCACTCTGGAGCTTGTTGATCCATCTGTAGGTCCATTAAACACACTAGCCCAGCAGAAAACTTGTTTTTATTAGTTTCTTGCTGGGTTAGTTAAACTTAATTTATTTGGGGGTTCAATGACTGCCAGGGCACAGACAGCATAAGAGATAGTAGCAGCACTTCCCTCATTCAACAGCAGTGCCTATAGGTGTCTTCTGAAACCGCACCCTTAGTTCAAGGTTTGCTGCTATTGTTTGAGACCTGAAGAAGGTCTTGTATGCCCAATAGTTTGTGTGTTTTTCCCTATTGTATTAGTTGATGTAATAAGAGCTATTATACCTTGAGAAGCCAGATGTTATAGAAAAGTTCCTCTGTTAAAATTTTATCAGTGGTTTCATCCAGCTTCACACTGAATTCACTGGAAAAGCTCCTCTGCAATTAATGGAAATTTTGAATTGTAGACTCATCCCATGTAAATTTACGTTTTAAATTTTCAGCAATGAATACACAAAAGTTACACATCAATCGTAGATTTTAAACACTTGCCTGTGTAAGGCACCAACTGTCACCGAGTACATTATTTCAAATAAATTCATTTGCATTCTGTGATCACTGTCCGTGCAAAACACTTGCAAATTTTGGTAAATATGTATTTGGGATGAAAGCATGAAAATTTACTTTATCTACGATATATCAAAAGAGTTAAGAAGGAAAGCTGAAAAATATTGGTTTGATTAAGCAGCTCTTCAAAATCACTTTGTATGCAGGGAAATTCTACAGCCAGAATCAACCAAGAGTACTTAGTCAAAATATCATTTATATCATATAAAGGATCTTTTGTCTCTGCAGCTAGTACTGATGATTGTTCAAAAAAGTAAATAACAATTTTATAAAACCATGAAAGAAAGAAACATCTTTAACTTCATTCAATCCACACATTGGCTATTTAAGAGCTGATCTTCCATCTGAAAAAAGAACTGTGTTTTCATTATGAAATTAATCAAGAGCCTGGTTTCTTACATATTCCATTCTTCTTCTCGAGGGAGGAAATAAATATAATTGCCCTTGCTTTAATTAGTGGTGATGCTTCTCTAAGAATCACTCAAAACTTTTATCTCAAGACCAACTACTTTTTTGTGGCAGAGAGAATTTATCTGTCAGATCTGATCAGTAGTAACTAGCACTGAAATCTACCTTCAGAATATTTAATTTTTGGATTCTATTACTTTAATGTGCTTTGTTAGTACACAAAGATTTTAATAGATGTAACACAATGCAAAAAGTCATCTGAAAAATTCTATCTAAGAAACTTATGTAAACAGRTAATCCCGGCACATTTTACATCCCAAAGAAAAGTGATAATTTCTCTTTTGGGGACTTTGAACATATACTGGAATAATCTAATAAACAGACTTTCCRATCCAAATTAAATGAATAAGGCGATAGTATTTTACCAGTACCATTAAAAAGAAGAACCAGAAGTAGGAAGCACAATGCGAAGTCTTCTGCTATTGAAAGGAACTCCAGTGCTTTTTCTTTCTTCTAGGTAGAGTTTCAGATTCAGGAAGTTAGTATCTTGTTATAGGTCGTGTCATCAGTTTTACACTGTATTATTACGTCAGCAACTGCTAAGGAGACTCAGTGTAAGTCTTGGAGAGCTGCTTTTATGAATCAAGCCCTGCTATTGATCAAGGCCAGTAAGTGCTATCACTGTACTGACAAAGCTAAAATGGGAATTATGACCATACAAGTAATTTCAATCTACAGGTACTTCCTTTCTGCACCACAAATTCACAGACTATGAAAAACGCAGCGATCAGGAGAATGCCAAGACTGGAAATTTAGACTGTTCCCTAACAGGAATTTTTTCATGGGTTAGGATGCTCAGTGAAACCTACAAAACAGCTGGGGCAGAATACACATTACAGCCTATGTTCTTGTCTTGTATTAGGTTTTTTTTTTTAAAAGCTCTTATTTACATAAATTATCCCCATTTTAAAATGACGAAAAATAAAAAGGAAATGTCTATAGGCAGATGAAAACATAAGAATTAATCCAAGCGCGTTCTCATACATCCACACTATCTGTATGAATACATATTAAAATACTTTGATTTCTTATATGATGGTAAAAACTCTTCTAAAAAATGTAAATGTTAATGCATATTAAAATGTTCCATTTTATAGTTTTAAAGAGAAATCTCGAATATTCTACCTCTGCAAATTAGTTTGTCAGCTGCAGCCACTGGGAAATACATGTTACTGTCTCATAAAAAGTCTAAAATCATCTATATGATCATACAACTACTAGTTCACAGTTGTTGCAAACTAAGTTGGGTATTTTCTTGTTTTGTTTGGTAAAATGGAATTCATTAGTACTGACTGAAACTGCTACAGAAGAATTATATTAGTCCTGAAAAAGTAATCCATGAACATTAATACTTTTAAAGACCACTGCAAAGAGAAATTAATATACATGTACCACGTAACACTACATTGGAAATCCATGTATTTCCTATACTCTGATACACTGCCAATGTGAAATCACCCTTGTAATTACAAGGTGAGGATAAATTGCCTCTCTGACATCAAGTTATAACCACAGCATTTGGTTCCTCATGGACGAAGTCAATTGTAGCAATTTCATCTGTCTATAATCAGCGTAAGCAGTCTCTAACGCCACATCTCTGTGAAGGGAACCAGGATAGCTCAGGTACAAAAAGAACCGTGTGATTCCAAGTCCACAACCGAACAAACCTCTACTCAGGGTACCACAGAGTGTTTTGGCTACACAAGAAAATCACAAATAATTTTTTTTTTTTTTTAAGAAGGACAAGAAGATACTATGAAAATGACAACCAATCTGTCCCTTACAGAGGTTCATCACATTTGAGAATTCCTGTGAGATTTTTTCCTGCTGAACTATGTTAAAACAAAACTGAAGTCTTATTTTTCTTAGGGCTTAATTTTGCTGTTGGTGGTATTCATGGTCTCCCTCAATGGAGCTTCACATAAGTCACAAAAATGTGAATTTAGATTTGTTATGCTCTTTCATTCATACTGTTGTCTATTTGGAGTCATATTTTACTTATAGTGTTGGTTTTTGGACAACTGTTCTATTAAAACTGCAGAAGAATTGTTTTGGTTTTTCTTTGCACTGGGATAGAAACACAGTAAAGATTCAGGCAAAACCATCTAAAATGAAAGCTATTATTTATTACTTACTTCCATAGAGACCGGAAGCCAAATCAGCCAGGATACTGAAGTGCTGCAAATTTTACAAATACAGAATGAATGACAAAGTGTTCCCCAAGAGCTCATAATACAAAAACTAAGCTGTAGCAGGTGAACTAAACAAGTGTGCAGGGTGGAGTTTGGAAGATGGGAATAATAAACTGGATGCAAGCAATTCTACGGCAATGACAAACTACAACCCTCCCTGGTGGTGTCACATTGTACTCACTGATTCAGCTGTCTGCTATCCATAAGCACAGAGCCATAGATTTTTCTGAGGAAGCAGAAAACTGCCAGAAAGTTGCCAGAAACAATGTATCTTTGTCAGAAAATAATTTTGTAACATTGCCATCAATAATATGCATAGAATGAATCACACCCATGAATGGGGAAAAAACCACAGCTTCACCGTTTAGGTCCCAACACTATTTCTCGGTACATCTCCATCACTGATTTAGTGTGTAGGAAGGGTTCTTTTTGATAAGAATTTGCTTTGAGTAGAAGTGGTATGACTACAAAGTGGTCTTCCTCCTTGTGGAAGAACCAATACTGAAGCTGTGCACAAGGGGTCACCAAAGGCACCCCATTTGCAGTGTGGATACCTGGTTCTTCAGCAGTCATTGCTCAATGCCCRTGTGGTACACTCTTTAAAACAGCTAGTGCAAACTCAACTGCCAGTGAAGATTCAACGTGGGAAAGCAGTTCTTGAACCATAACACACTGCAACAACTTGAAGCCTGGTGCCTCCCTCTTTGCGATGCATCAGTCAGTAATATAACAGTATCTTAAGGAAGTGAAGATCCTCCCAGTAACTTTCGCTCTCATCTTTAACCTCTTCTAAGAAAGTAAGTCTTCTCGTCTTTTCCTAGTTAGGTCTTTTATGAAAATAGGATTATTATGGCAAATTAGCAGGCTATTTTTGTAATTTCAGCCAAACCTCAAAACACATATAAAACAATGACAAACAAAGGAAGAAAATTATTTGATAACAGGAAAGAAATGACCAACGCACAGCAGCAAATGAACAGTTTGGCCAGATCTAGGAAAACTGCTGAGACATGCATGAGTTCAACTATTAATAATGGGATAAACGGTTTCAGCTTTAGGTAACCAGTCAAAATTATTTGTTTCACATGTAAGAACTAGTACTGACAGCTGTTGAGACCATAGTGCTCAAGTAACACTATATATCTTTCATTCCAGAAGTGTCCTACACTTGGCAGTGGACAATTTTTATTTTATAAGCAATAATTAAGATAGAGACGGTAACACTGATATTTCCCACATGCAGCTAGATATACACAGTCTTGTCATATAGCTTGGTGGAGCTTGTTGCTGGTGCTACACCTGCTCTGCTCATTATGGGCTTCAGTCTCAAAGTCTGTCAAGCTGTTACTTTTCATGGCACTACATTTACTGGAAAAATGTAAAGAGAAAAACACAGTAATCAGAGAAATAAGCTTCATTGTAGGAAATGTCTAAGGCTATCTGCCAACATTCAAGAACAGATTAGCTACAACTCTAATATACAAAGTGATACAAAGTGATACACCTTGGTATAGTATCATCTTTTTCTAACTATTTTCTTAATATTTTAAATATTGAGACTAGTAATAGAAATTAAACTTCTTCCCAGACAACTACAACAACTGTTTTCAACTGAGGATCGGGGGAGCAAATGACCCCCAGGCTAATGTGCACTTGGTGCAAAGTTTTCAATAGTTGAAGAAAGGATTCTCTTTGTCAACACCAGCAGTATGTCTTTCTACAGGAATAGTTCAAAACTTTGCTTGGGACTGCTGCATCTGTCTAGAAAGGGTCTTTAAAGCAAAAAACTGTGAAAAGGAAAGAATCTTTTTTTTTTTTTTTTTTTTCTTTCTTCTTCCATTGGGATGTTAACCATTTATTTCCAGTTGAGATAGCTGGAAGGACATACGAAGGTGCTGTTAGCACCAGTCTTTCAGAGCACAGAATCTGCAAAGCAGGTGGTAACTTGAACTGGTTTTGAGCAAAGTACTATTCATGCCAAAAAAACATTACAACTTCATCTCTTTTTTTTCTTTTTGATAAAAGGCAGTGTAAGATTTGATATATATTCATAAATTTACCATGCTAAGAACAAAGCCTATGTATCCCAACATAGCAAAAAACAAGATACAAAGTTCAGACACTCCACTTTTATCTGCACTGCCCTCCACTGTTCTCAAAGTTCTGCTGTGCATCCTACAGTAATCTGCTTATCAATCCTAAAAATGGAGCTGCACAGAAGCAACCTTAAACCAATCCATTTTATCTCACTTTATTTTGCACATTCTGCAGGCTTAAAAGTGAAACCTAGAATTTTTCACTTCTACTTTGAAGCCTAGAGTGCTTGTGGAGCAGGGGAAAACGGCTGGAGCAGTGGTGAGTCCACTTTCCATATTATTTGCTTTACTACTTTCAGCTGACGTCTGGGCGCATAGAATGCCATACACACTGTATGTTTCTATCTTCTTTGTAAGGAAATTAAACTAAAAAYGATGAATGCTATTTGACTGGTGATTTAAATGCACAAATAAAATAGTATTTTTTCCTGTTCGTTAACTTGACCACCCAATATACCCAACTTAAGAGAATCTCTACTACAAACAGCGTGTTCACAGTCACGTGCAGTCTTAACTTGGTTAACTTCAGAATCTTCTAATAGTGAGGTATTAAAAGCCGCACAATGAACCCTGAAGTAATACAGTTTTCCCAACCTTAGCTGCTCCATTCTGTAATTAATGCTATAAAATTGTTTTTGAAGCACCAGTGCACTCAGTTCTAGACAAACAAAAATGCCCTTTCTCCCCAACAGGAACAAATGCCCAATCCAACCCTTTCCATGACTGATTTATTCCTCCATTCCTGTTCGGAGAATGACAAAACACGGGCAGCGAGATAAAGGATACCTGATGCCAAAGGAAAAAGAATGGTTTACCAGTAAGACATACAAAGATCTTCACATACTTCTATACTGTAAAACCAAGTGCTTGTACGTGTAAAGCACTACCTCCCTTTTGTAAACAGTGACTTCATTTCTCAACAGTGGCAGGTATGCTGAGAAAAAAAGAGGAATTAAGCTTGTAAAATTCATAGTTCTGCCTCTGTACAGGGAGAGATAGACATGTCAAGAAAACGTGGAGGATGGAAATTCCACTTTGGAACCAAGTCGGAGTTGAAAGAAAAACTATATATAGGACCCAGCCTCAATCCCATTTAAAACAGCAACAGGCAAGAGGATCAGGAACAGAAGTCTATCTAGGTACAACTCTAACGTGTTTATTAAATAAACTGGCTTAATTTGTTTTCCAAATATGTATTTATATATTTTTACTCTAACAGAGACTAACTATTTTTGCTTAACATAACTAAGCAAAACAAATCCCAGATTAAAAGCATCCGGGATCTGTCTCTGGCTTCAGGGTATGGCCACAGTGCGATACCATTTAGGGGGTGTTTGTTTAAATTTTATTTTGAATTAATACACTTTGAATAACACAGTTACTTAAATCTTACCATTAACATCCCCTTTTTGAGAATTTGGCTAAAATAAAGGGTAGCAAGTTGATACAGAAGGAGGTTACCATTCAACCACTGAGCCAGAAAAACTGCAACTGAGTGTTGCAAAACTTTCACAGTTCACAAACTAGCCCCAGGAAACCTGGTGGGTTTCTGAGCACTGTCTATACTTCTTACATCCCATTGCGTATCAGAAACTGACACTAACCTTTCACTATCTACAGCAACAACTACACTCCCTCACAGTTGTGTGTGTGTATGAGAGATGATTCACTTGCTTTTATTCCATGGAACTGATGATTCATTCAATCGTCTCCAGATCACGTTAACATACTAAACATGCACATAAAGGAAGCAAAAATCAAGTTCTTAAACTTTGTTATGCTCAAATGTTTTTTTTTTTTGAGAGAGAGAAAAGAAGAAATCAAACATGCGGAGAGGAACCAGAACAGGCTATGTTTCTGCTCAAAGGCAAGGTTTGGGAAACACACCCAACCCACGTGTAAAACCAGCTGCCGTATTTCACCAGCGGGCTGCGAGGTGAGCTCCCCGCCCTGCYCGGGCCGCCCGCTCCGGGCCAGGGCTGCTCCCTCTGCTCCGGTACCCGGCGCGGGGAAGGCACGGCGGACCGGTATCCCCCCCCGCGCCACACAGAGGACTTGTGCCTCTCCTCCTCCGGTGACATCTTATATAATAAGCCAAGCTAATCACGACGGAAGCGAGCCAAACTGCCACGGAGCATTAGCCAGGGATAATTACCCGCAGGAACAGATGCTTTGGACCAGAACCTACTCCTCGCTAACTAGCCGCCCAGGCGCCTTGCTAGAAAAATCCTCGCAGGGGTGGAAACGGCTCCCGCAGCAGCCAGACGCGAAGCGCTCGTCACCCAGCCGCGCTGCGCGCCGTCCCCCTCAGGAAGCTACAAGCACTGCGAACGGCATCAGCCTCTCCCGAGCGCATTCCGCGGTCCCCGCCGGCAGCCAGCACCGCCGCCCTGCCTGCGCCGCAGCCGGCTCCCTCCTTAGCGGCAAATTTGAGGAGAAAGTTACTCGGCGGCCCCTACCCCTCGCGGCCCCGCTCCCCGCCGCCGCCGCAGCGCAGTTCAAGAGCAATGTCACGTTCAACAACTTGTTATGACACATGATCCCCTCCCGCACGCACCCACACCCTGCCGCCGCCGCCTGCCTGCCCGGCGGCCCCCTGTCGCCGGCCGGCTCGGCGGGCCCCTTACCTTCCCCCTCGAGAGGCCACGGGCACCCGCGGGCGTGTGCGGGAGTGGGGTGCGTGTGGCAGCGCGGGCGGCGCCGGCKGGGCGGGCGGGCGGGCGGGGGGAGGGGAGGGCGGTTGAGGCGGCGGGAGCGCGCGCCTCGCCGGAGTTGTTGGCGAGCGGCGGGGGAGGCTGCGGGGCGGCGCGGGGAGCGGGCGGGAGCGGCGCGGAGGGGAGAGCGGGGGGCGGAGGAGTTTCCCGGGGCTTGTTTACGCATTGCCGCCCCGCTCGGTGCACGCACTTCACTCTCTGATTGGACACAAACTGGGGCACAGCCTGGCTCGGGCACTGCCGGCCCGGCCGCGCGGCGGCCCCCGGCGCCGCTCGGCCGCCGCTCGCCGCCGCCAGCCACCCTCCCTCAGACGCTGCCCGCCCGCCGCCTCTGCGCAGGCTCGGCGCTGTGGCGGGGCCCCGGGAGGCGCATGCGCCCCCGCGGCTGCGCATGCCCATTGAGGCGGCGAGGCTGGCGCCAAGCCGGTGCCCGGTCTTTGCCTTCAGCTCCCGCAGGAGGCCGGTGGCGGGGTCGCTGTGGGAGCGGCGGGTTAGTTTCGGAAAGCTGGGCTCAGCGGCCGGAGGGGCCGCAAGAACGTTGTCCGCCCCTCTCTGATGGGGGAAGAGGTGACCGAGTGGGSACCGGCGGAATTGTCCGCTGTGGTCGCCGCGGCTCCGCTCTCCTGCGCTTCCCCTGGAGGCGTTATGTAAGCGGTGGTTTCTCCCGCGGCCCCGCGCTGGGGGCCCGGGGGCTGCGGGCCGCCCGGGGGCCGGCGGGACGCTGTGTGTGCGCGCGCCCTTAGTAGGGAGAAGGCGTTAGTGCCACCGCTTCTGTCAGTGGTAACGGATGGGAAGGAAGGGCCTCGCGTGGGGGGTGCTCTCCTCGTTGTTTATGTGGCTGCGTTTCCCTACCAGGGAGGTGGATTTGCTCTCTCCGGCTCCTGCCCAAGGACCGGCCCCCGCCATGTAACGGGAGCGGCCGGGGAGCACTGCTGCCCCTTTGCCGCCCTTCCCCCGGCAGGTGCGTCCCCGTCCTGGGGGTTCAGTTCGTAACGAGCACAACATTACCAGTCAATGAAGAAAATGACCCTTTCTTCTCATAATCTTAGTGCAATCAGATCAGGAGAACTTAAAAGTTTGGGTGGTACGCAGGCACGGCGTATCAGGTGCGGAGCGTGCATCTTCAAGCAGCAAGGTTTACTGTTCTGTGAAGAACTGCTGCACAGAAATACCATATTATTCCTGTTTGTGTAGGCAAAAGGCCATTGCAGCAACGGGTATTTTCTCCTTAGTTTATTTCTGCTGTGCTGATTGTGACTCATATCTTATCCTTGGTAATTTCCAGTGGAAGAAATAATTTTAACCAAGGAATTAATGAGAACATAACACGATCGTATGACATTACTCATGTATTCATTAATTCTAATTAAGCAATTCCTCGCCGTTACTTTTACTCCCATCCCACAGTCAACAATGGCAATAAATGTAATATCAAAATATATGCCACAAGAGCTCTTTGCAATAGGAATCCCCAATCTGCGCTCTCAGTATACACCACAGGAATTTCCCTGACTGATTTTTAGATGAGTAAGCTGCTCAATCAAGTTTTCCTAAGATTTAATAGTAAAGCACTCAACTTCCTCATGCTGTTAACAGAATCCATATTCCCTATAACCTGCTTCATGTTGCCTCTTGCATGAAGTTTGGGATAAGACCCCTTGCTAGAACCATTTCCCTGCAAGCCAGTAGAGCAGCTGGCCAGCAGTCAGGACTGCTGATGCCAACTTATAGCTGAGCATTCACCTGCAAGTTAGCACCTTTCACAAGTTCAACTTTATTCTTAGATGGAAAGCAGGAAAGTAGTTTTGAAAGGTTCACTTTGATCTATCCATGATGCTTTCCAAGCAGCTTTGCGTTAAAAAAAACATTATCTAGGGAAGAGTTCTCCTCTCTCGCCTACTTACTTACATCTTTTTCCCTTTTCGCCACTTCAAGCCTCCCTGGGAGCACTTAAGAATCTGAGTTTAAGACGCTTTAGCGTCATCTGACCAGGTCACAGCATCATGTTTATTTAGACATCAACGTGCACTGTCAGTAAGTGGATATTCTGAGGCTTTGCTGGTCAGACTAGTGTTCATCTTGGCTGTCAGGTCAGCTTTGGTTATAATTGGGTTTGTGATAATCAGCCAGATTTGTGATATCAGAGCAGTGCATTCAACTCCTTTGAGTTTATACTCAATGGGGGTCACACAATACACAGCATATGTTTAGACATTAAAAGAAACTTCACTGAAAATAAACTGGGCTGTCTATACTTTAAGCTATTGCATCAGGCTCACTGAAAACTCAGACATCTCTGAATTGTTTTACCTGGGTCCTATCCTTAAAGGTTTTTTTTGGGGGGGGGGGGTTGTTTGGTTTTGTTTTGGGGGGGTTGGGGAGAGTTGGTAAGTAAAACTGACTATAAGCTTTCATTTGCAGAAAATAGAGAAATTCTGGATCACAAAAGAACAGTTCGAGAGAGAGACAGTGATTCTCACTGGGGTCTTTGTTTATATGAAAAAAGGGCAGAAAAAGAACAAATTCCTTCCTAGTCCTTCCTGTACATGAAGGTACTTGAGCACTCAGTGATTTTACTGGAAAATGAATCCTGCATTAAAACTTCTGAGAGCTCCCCTGTTTCTGGGAGTCATGATAATACTAAATTGCAACACCTAGAGAGGGGACTGTCAATGAGGAACAACTGATGCCTACACTGGAGTCATGGAAGAAACCATACCAGAAGATAAAGATATTCAAGGTATTGTTACAAGTAGAAAATGTAGCTACCAATGATGGTCTAGACATGGCAGGACAGAGCTCAGAGCAGATTAGCTTTCTTTACTAAGACAGCAAGGAAGGCATGCAATAAAACCAATGCAAAACACGATTCAATATTAAGACGGTTATCTCACCAAATGTTCTCTGTCTACCTAAATGATGGATGTGGGTTTCCCCTTTCAAGGTTTTCTTCACAGCCAAGAGGGCCACAGATTTAAATATAAGTACATATATATAATATATAATTGCAAATTTAGATGAAAGCTTATCTTCTCATGTTTGCCTGGCTCCTAGGAGACACCAAATAGCAAGAGACTAATAATCAAAGCACAAGAGTTGGCACCACTCGCTGTATTTCTTGCAATAGACCTTATGTAAGACATAAAGGTCTAAATCCATTAAGTGGCTATGAAAACCTCAACTACAGATTCCAGTTTTATTTTAGATCTTAGATGATACTGAATTTTTAGTGTAAATAGCTTTTACAGCTTCACGGTAGACTTTGCATACAGCAGAAAAGGATTTGTCTGGTTCAAGACTCAGTTTTCTAATTATATTTCTTTCACTTCCTCTGCTGATTTTATTTCTAGTAGAGTGAGGAGCCTTAAACTACTTCCTGGGACTCTCTTCTTGATCCCAAGCTTTTTAACATGTAGGTGTTTCCTCAAGATGATGGCTTTTATAAGCTGTCAGTTAATTGTGATTAGAGCAACAGCCACATCTGGATCTCCTCTTCTGATGATGCATCTTTGGAGAACTGGCATGAATGTGGTTCTCAACTGTAAAATATGTGGTTGAGAAATATTTTTTAAAACTAAAAATAAGCAAAATCAAAGTGTTTAACTTGGTTCTCAGCAGTTGCTACATTTAGGGTTGTAAGTTAACTTACAAGTCATTAGCAGATTCTGCCTGTCAAATAAGCCCACATAATTTCCACTGAAGGACAAGCCATAACCTTTTGGTATATGTTTATCTTTCAGATTCCTGGCTCTCAATTTCTGACTTAATATACGTAAGTCTCAGCGGGTGCGCTTCCTACCTCCTCAGGAATATTGCCAGGGTACATTTTTCCATTTCCAAAGCTTACATAGGAATTGCAATTTATGGCTTTAAAATATCTAGCATTAATTATGCAGCTTTCTTATGAGCTAGAACTTCTTGACAGAGTGAGTGATGAATCCCTCTCTCCCTTTCATCCAGAATTTGACTACTAAGCTATCTTGTTTAGCAGAGTACTAGGGCACTCCATGACTACTTCCATTTGAAAAGAGAGCATGACCACTCCTAACTCCATATTTAGAACCATTATGCTATTTTAAATACTATTTTACACTATGATTTTGCATTTCAGTTTCATTCGTTGTATACATTACTGTGTCATATGCAATAGGCTCTCCAAGCAAGGTTATCAATTGTTTACTGGTCAGCTATAGGCACCCTTGGGTTTTAGTTTTACTGAGCACAGCTTAGCGGTACTCTGATTCCAGAGGATCTCATAGCAACAGTGAGACTAAATTGTGAATTCTGCTTTTTAGTAGATATTTTCAACTTGAGGATTGTTTTATTTCTATTGTATAAATACTGAAACACCCTAACATATGAATTACACGGCAGAAAACAAGTGCTGTCTTGCCTTTGGACTAGGCTGAGAGAGTTTTCACTCAGTTGCAGAGGGGAAGGAAGAGGTGTAAAACACCTGCTCAGCCTGGCTTCAGCTCCAGCAGGAGGACGAGTTGCCAGATGATCTCTCTATCTTCTGTCAGCTGGAATAGCTGCCTAATTACAAAGTTGGTACAGAGCCTACCACAAGAAAATGTAAGAGTTTACTTTCTCCTCAGGACAAAGCTGTTGAGATCAGTAGGTAAACGGCACRTTTAATATCATTTATTGGTGCATTGTAAATATGTAAATAAATGACAAACATCTTCTAGCTACCAGTCAGCATCTGGTACTAAAGACAAACATCTCCAGTGTTGGAGCAGATCATAAACACAGCTACAGCAACATCAGGGCTAGACCCTCACCTGGGCATTCAGCACTCCTGCAAAGGCAGCAGAGTCTCCACAGACCTGCTCTAGTGGTTTGAGGCAACTCGTATCTCATTTCCAGTTGCACCGTTCCAGAAACTTTCTCTACTTCCTTCCATTTCAATACTTTTTTTTTTTTTTAAACTAAACCATGCTCTATAGCTTAGTATTATTGTGAAGCATTTTAGTTTTAATGTCAGAGAAAGGTGTTTCCCAGCAGTAGTTTGAATTTCATCATTTTATGCAATATGAACTAAGGTATAATTACATTATATAAGAGACTATTACAACATGTCATTTTGTAGGCGGGATAAAATACCTGTGAGTGATTATGGGCAATCTCCCTCCAAAACGGAGAAGGGTATAGGCAGGTTGTCTCCTAGTAATGAGCTGTATTGTTTCATACCGGGGAGTTCTGCTCATAGAGAATTGCGAGAGTAGATTTTAATAGATTAAACTATTAAAATTCTGTTTGAGTGTGTTGGCAGGACAGGATTGATACCTGTGCTCAATAATCACAGCAGCTGTTTCTGAGAAAGTCTCCTTCCTGTCAGCGAGGAGACAATCCCTTGTCAAGACATTCAGAGCATAATTATTGAATGGAGTCAATCCTTTAGCAGCCCAGAGACCACGCTAGACAGTCACTTTTATGCTGCTGAATGGAATGAATGAAGGAAAAGAGGATGGCAGAGCAAAGTCTCCGGGAACACTTTTTTCTCTTCATTTACAGATGGGGACATAACTGATCTCCTGCACTTCCCTTCTGTAGCCTGTGGTGTGCAAAACAGCTCACAAGTGAATTGAGAGAAGTAGCTGCTCAGGAGGAGGTGGTGAAGCTAGATACCTAAATTCGGATCATGTGCATACCCTACCATGTAAACATTTTTGGATTATCCTAAAGAAAAATATTTCCTGCATTGAGTCTTTATTTTCTTTTGATGATGTTGATTTGAGCCAATGTTGAAGTGAGAGAAAGTAGGACTAGACTTTTTTTTTTTGTTAAGATCCCTAGAACTCAGTTTTTCAAATTTCTAGAGTTTCTACTAAAACACCCGCAGTGGGTCTTGCTGGCAACATGAACAGTAAGGTAAATTACAACCAGTCAAGTTCATGTATTACACCATTTCTAAATTAGAATTCAAAATCCTTAAGGTCACAAGTGTTTCATCTGGTATGTTTTGTCATGGTCCTCACTGGGGCATCTGAACATGTTAGTACTAAAAGGACAAATATATTTTTAAGTTTGCTTTGTATGTCAGCTAGAATGTAGGAATAAAGATTTTTTAAAAGGTAGAGAGGAGAAAAAAGTTCTGCTTATGCAGTATTTATTTTCAGTCTAGCCTGCGGACCTTGTTGAAAAAAAGCAAGTTGTAAGGGGTTTATATATTTAGGATGGAGAAGTTGAGGTCTCCATGTAGATAACTAGAGCTGTGGATACTGGAGATTTCCTTTACGATGGGATGCAACAGTACAAGGAGAAAAGGAAAAAGAAAGATTTGTGTGGCAAATCCATCCCACAGATCAGAGATCTTCCTTGAATTTCTTTAAAAAGCAGCAGCCACTAAGAACTCTTCCCACAGGATAGAGCACAGATGGATTGAAAAGTTCCTATATGAGAAGGAGCTTTTCTAATTATTAAGGCTCAGCCTGTTCCCTAGCAAATACTTAGGACGACACAGCGCACACAATATTGTATTAAAAAAAAAAAAAAAAAAAAAAAAATCTGTTTTTTAGCACATACTAAAATGCACAGTGTAAAACTGCATTTTTTTCTGCCCCATAGCATGAACACATTTTATACATTTTTTAATCCCCTCTGCATGTACCTGATGGCACCATCACTTGGAACACAGTAACATTCCTTATAAACTTCCTCCCAGACAGCAGGGATCCAGCAGCTTTTAATCCTGAATTATTCTGAAAACTATTATAAAAACATATGTGAGCAGTCCAAACAGTTACTATTGAGAGCTTAAATTATTATTAGGCAATATATATATATTTTGAAAATAAGTCAGTGAAAGATTTACTTATCAGGCGGTAGTGTACTAGTATATTTTCTTGGCAAACATAAAAAAGATTTTCAACCAAGAGATAAGGAAGAAGAATTTGACAGACTGCTCTTTATACTTCTGATCAGAATGGTTACCAGGATATTTTGGTTTATCAAATGCATAAAAATTCTCCCACTATGTGAAAATTTTCACTCATTAAAACATGAAGAGTCTATAGCTGCAAATCCATGCAGAAAAAATACAGTGCTTTCATAATTTGATTTGTCATATTCAAAACCAGGTAGTGCACAGTTCCGTAATGGTATATTGAGCATTATTTATTTTTATCTCATTTTATTTAATGATGTGCATGATCCCTTTATTTTTGAGTTCTGCTATTTACAGATGAGTTTATAGCAAACTGAAAATGTTTTAGTCACATGTCCAATTGTTATTTCTCCTGACTTCACTCTGCTTAGGCAGAGCTGCCTCCGTCCTGGCAGCTGGGCTACAGCTTCATGGTAGGCAATGAAAGTTATCACACGTGGCTTTTATTTGTTCAAGGCAGACATGTCAACACCTTGGACTGCTATATTGAATACTTCACAGAAAGCCTTAAATATCCTGTCCTTTCAATTAATTTTCAACTTTGCGTATGAAAAGCTGGCATAAGAATGGCTGCTGGGAAACATGGGGACACCCTGACATTCCTCAAAAAACTGCATACAGACAATTGCCTGTAAGGTAGTCAGAGACCACAGAATTGCAGAAACACTCTGTCCATCAGATTAATGAAAAGAAGTTTCTTGCCAGAGGAGTGTGCCCGAGACAACCATCTCTCACCTCTGGATAATTAGTCTGTAAAGACTAGGGGAGGGAGACCACACAAAAGTACTTCTCTSATCACATACCCCCTTCCTGCTGTTTTTAAATATGAATTGCTTTCTTTGTAAGCCAACAAGTTGTTTTCTGAGCAGCAGGACTGTGGCCTCCTGTTCCCTACCCATTTTTGTCCTATAGACTAACACTGCCCCTTTTCCYAGTGCTCCCAGGTGCCCATTTCCCCTCCCAACCACAGCACACAAAGCATCACCCACTGCCCTTCTGCATCCCTTACAGCTCTCCACCTTGGAGCTAAGCACGTGTCAGGGACGAGCTGGACTAGCTGCCATTAACTGGGGTGGCATTAATCCAGGTTGTTCTCCTCTGACCAGTTGCTGGTTTTCTTGAAGCTTCCAGGAGCTTTGTGTTCTCAAAGTCTCTCAATCTGTCAAATATAGCTGGAACTTGTCAGTAAATTCAAACATCATTATGAAAGGGAAGCCAGCAGATGGACAAACTGTGGGACTGTAAGTCTTAATTCCTTCAAAGACCCAGCTGAACTCCAGTTAGATCTAGCCTTCAGAAGTTCTCTTAATACTAACCGAACACTTTGCTATAATGCTGGTTAAAAGCTCAGACTACATTTTCAGTAACCTTACAATAAACATGTATTTTTTAATTGACATTCAAAGTTTTGAGGAAGAGATTTAAGCAACCAAATTTACAGACAACCTTAGTGACAAATCAGTGGAAGCAGGTAGACATCTAAACTTAACATTGAATCTATTTTCACACAGCCAAAACTGTAAATGGGAAGAATCAACAAGATGAATTGGTGAAACTGAAAAACTTTACACCCCCAAATTTTATGTAATGGAAATTTCAAGATCTCATCTAAATTCCTGCCAAATTCAGGATCCATATGCACTGCTGTGGAGTTAATTTGAATTTTGAATTTAAGGTGTTACTTCTTCACTGATGTATAGCATATTCGATAAAGACAAATTCATAGTTGGAGACATGAAATGAGAAAGAGCAGCAGAGAGTGAGGAAACAAAGATTGGAAAAAGAAGAGCAGTCAAGAGAAAGCATGTCAGGTGCCTGTATATTTTCTCAGCTGCACTGGCAGCTCCTCTGCTCGTCGGAGAGCTAGCTGCAAGTACAGCAGCAGCAGCAGGGTTTTTCATGCTGTTAGGGGATTTCATTCACAAACTCTGGAAGGGGAAGTCAAGAAAAATCAATGCCACTTTTTCCATCTGGTTGCCCACAAGATCATGTGAATGAAATCTGCCAGTGATGCTGAACAGCTCACCAGGCTGGATGACTGTGTAATTACTGCAATTTCCTTCTTCCTCCCTCTGTGTTTAGTTTGTATTTTCTCTGCTACGTTCTGTCCAGCCCCACATATCCTTAGTTACTGATAGAAGTCACTAATTTTAAACATACTAATTAAGTGCATTACAGAGAATCATGTAGACCAGTCAGAGGGAAAGAGAAGCCTTCATAATTGCTCAGGTACAGACACTGGTGGAAGAGTAAATGAAAACATGGATGCACAAACCATCTGGTGAACTGCACAGTGAGAAGCAGGTAGGTGCTGTCTACCTAGGATGATGTCCTCATTTACAGTCTTATACCCCTATTGCGATRCTCTAATTCAAGGAGGCATTTTGGAAAGGCACCAGCTAAGTATAAATCCAAGTTTTGAGAAGGCTTKCTTCCTTTAAAACACTGTGTTATGTCTCAGTATTTTCCTAAAATAGAAGGGAAGCTATCAAATACCTTTGTAACCTATTAAAAAAGCCCTCATACATTAGAAGTGAGAAAGGAAATATCTTGTTCCTGACTGGTTTTATTTCCTACTTGGAACTAAATAGTTTTCATAGTCCTGTTGTTGCCACCAYACAAAATAAACTTGTCAGACCTGGTTCAGTAACTGACATACAGGTAAAGCTTCATCAACTCTATCTATGTATAGGCAGAAATACTCACAATAAAATCAGAATTTTTAAACAAATATCCAAAGACAGAGATTTTTGAATGTTGATATTTTCAGTTTCAAATAATTTCACTAATATTTTAAGATTTGTTTTTACAGGTGGAGGTGAGTAAATTTAATTTTGCTGTGACTGCAGCACTTTGGACTTCAGGTTTCAAAGCTCAGACATCCCAAACTGGACTCCCTTTTCAAAATGAAGATCTTGTATGATACAACCAAATTTTAGTTTCTATTTGAGATGAATTCTTTCAATTGTCAAGTACCAGGCTCAAAAATGAGTCACAGTATCTGATGAAATAAATAATGAAATAGGATGGCTGTCTAAATGAGAGCACACCCTGACCAGTAGWATTTAGTGAAATCTGACTGCTTATCATTTGATGTTTCAATGTTTCCAAAGCCTCAGAAACCTGAGCAAGGCTGGCCCTCTCTCATTTTTTTCATTTGGAACAGGAGTTCTTAAACCATTAGATGGAGCCCCTCTTCTTCTCTCTGCCTGGATGAGCCCCTCAGTGATGTGCAGACACCTCCAATGTGGCCCCTGCTGCACCATGCTGAGGGACTAGGAGAACCTGAAGGACTTTGAATGCAAAATACACCTTCTTTCTTATAAAAAAAAAGTACTGATCTTCTATTTATTATAATTTTGACTCGGGAGGTTGTTTGGACTGAAAAGCCACTTAAGAGTGACAACTGAAGCTAGGTGTGTCCTTGCTGTGCAGTATCATAGTGACCTTGGCGTGGTGAAGAAAGAGGCATGCTGATGTGACAGGATACGCTTACGCTGGCATTAGCTATGCTAAGCCTGTCTGGTAGATAGAAGACTTCTGTCTCCAGAACAGATTTTAGGCACATTTCATCATCCCGAGTTTAATCCCTCCTGACAGCATGCCTACTTCAATGCCATCTTTCTTTTCGGAAAATTTCACCCATCTTTCCTCAAGAACTTTTACCACAGAGTTCCTAGGTAAGTAGACCTAGGGGTGGGAAGGGTGCTGGATTCTTAGCAAGAGAGGTCAGATTCCTTTATCCAACAGACTTGATGCAAGTCCCACATGATATTCAGCTAAAGGAATGGCTTCATGACTAGTGTGATTAGATGATGCAGTTCATACATGCTTTATGCTTAGCAAGACTTTTGAGGCTGGTAGTAACTCCTGGTAGCTGTTACTCATGATTTGTCTTCTGAGAACATCCATCCACTATCAAACTTTTCCCAGTTGCAAGAGACACCAAATGAGGACTTTTTTTTTTTTTTTTCCTATTAGCAGTATAGTCCACAGAGCTAACAGCTTAGAGTTGGTTTTTTTGTTGTTGTTTTTGGTTTTTTAAATGGCTTATATAATAGCTCTGGCAATTTCAGTAAGCTCCAGCATCTTGCTTCCTTCTCCTGCAATCCCCAAGTAAGCATCACTGCAGCACACACTGCTGGTAGCCCACACCTCTCCTTTTCAATCCCTGCAACAGCTCCTGATTTGTTCATTTTTACTCTGCAGGGAAGGTATCTTAGCTGCCTTGCATTCATTCTTCATTCAGCAAAATGTGGAACAAATGTTCAGTGACAGCCTGTTGCACACCAGTTTAATAGTGCATAAAACAAAAAGGCTACTGATAGCAGCTTTTGGAAATTCAGCATTTTGTATTTAAAGCTATTCAGCTTTACAGTAATGTGATGGTTCATTCTGCAGCTAGATTTCCAGAGACGTGTGGCTTTATGTAAAGAAGTATTACTGTATTTTTAAGACACTTTTGGATTTCCAGTAGAGTCCTTTGTAAACTCCTAAGAAGTTTGTTCCAGATATTGCAACAGGAGGGGTTAATAATGCAAATATCCCACTAACCTCAACAGAGTACTTCATGATCCATGTTTTCCAAGAAGTCACTAAAAGATTTTTGAAGATGCAAAAAACCAYAGCAATTTAAATCAAAAATAATGATACATTTCTCTGGTGGATATGTATTTCTACCTAATGGAAGATCTTAAATGCTGTTTAAGCACTTCATTACCAGACCATGTATCTTCTGACCACTAGTGAATCTGTGTTGCTGCATTAAGGAAAGACGTGTTTGTATCTCCGCCCACTGTAGGAGAAGATCAGGTTCGAGACCATCTAAGGAGCCTGAAGGTGCACAAGTCCATGGGACCTGATGAGATCCATCCGTGGGTCCTGAAGGAACTGGTGAATGAAGTTGCTAAGCCACTATCCATCGTATTTGAGAAGTTGTGGCAGTTCAGTGAAGTTCCCACTGACTGGAAAAGGGGAAACATAACCCCCATTTTTAAAAAGGGAAAAAAGGAAGACCCAGGAAACTACAGGCCAGTCAGTCTCACCACTGTGCCTGGAAAGATCATGGAACAGATCCTCCTAGAAACTATGCTAAGGCACATGGATGACAGCGAGGTGATTTGAGACAGCCAGCATGGCTTCACCAAGGGCAAGTCCTGCCTGAC